>WMED01005632.1:0-19281 GCA_019650415.1 Pipa parva
AAAAAAAAAAAAAAAACGAAGAAAATTTAGACACAAATGATGAAAAAATCATCTCCATTCTAAAACAAGAACAAAAGTGTGATAAATTAACAGCAAAAAACTTTCCTTTAAAAAAAAAAAGGAAAAATATAAAAGAAATCAAAATATATATATTTTTTGAATTAAAATGATGTGGTTGCACACAACTTTGTACAACGCAGTCTTCAGCGTTATTCAACAGGTTGTTGTTTTTTTCAGGAAAAGTTAGAAAAAGCACAACTCTTACCACTTCACACTTCACTGTGCAGAGGAAAAGTAGCAAAAAAAAAATTCTCTCAATTCCTGTAGGAAGCAGTTGAAAAGGTCAATGACTTGAGGTGGCAGCTAATTCTCAGTGTCTCAAATGAATGTTTATTACAGGAAATGTATCCAATAAACTCTGCTCTCTGTGATAACATGAAGCTCTGAAAAGCAAAGAGGCCATTTATCTCTTCCAATGCATTCCCAATTATTGCCTACAGAAACAATTCTGCATTTTGATATTTTAAGTGAATTAAAATCAAAGAAATAATATCTAGCAAGAATAAGTCTACGATATTAAAAAATATTGTGTTTTAGTTTCTTTACTCGGTATACAATATATAAGAATGATATATATACATACAGTATATATATATATATATATATATATATATATATATATCATTCTTATATATTGTATACCGAGTAAAAAAACTAAAGCACAATATAAGTTAACAATATATATATATATATATCACTCTAATTTATTCTAAATAAGCATTAAACATTGTTAACTATCCTGATACCACATTCTTTGTTTCTTTAAGTGGAAGACCCTTTGTGCTCTCTGATATGTGTCATCATTATAATCCTCTATCTTCAGTTCAAGAACATGTCTGAATGTGAGATTTGAAACATAAAAGTTGATTTAAGTTCAAATTTAAGTTGCTAAGTTGAAGTTGTTCTGATGAGGACATATGGGACGTTGGTCCTAGGCTCTGAGTTTTGGGAGGATCTGAAGGTGTTGATGACACTTGGGCCATCAAGGTTCAATTGATGGCAAAATAACTTATTCCTAATGTAAACTCATGCCCCAAATATAATGTTCAATTTTAGCAGGCAAACAAAAGCAAAATCCGCATTCCTTCTAACTACAAGCATACCGGCATGCTTATAGTATTTTAGGGAAATTCTGATCTAACCTGAACAAATAGGCAGGAAATTCAAATATTAAGCCTATTAAGACTTTTTAGATTTCATGAGCAGGTCAAATGATGACGAGGGAAGTTAACCTTTGTTGAACCATCTGATTGGAAAGGGAGGCAATCTACCTGGAGGCCCCAGATATTTTTAAACCACCACTTACTCAAATGTCTTAAATCAATCCTTTTTGTCTTAGGACATTCTCATTTCATTAAACCAAAAAACCATGTTATACATAACATTAATGATTAGACTGGTTCCTGGCTCCAACAGCCCACAGTTTAATATCTTTGGTATCCAAAAAAAAAAACATAAAAGAGACCAATAAACATAAAAGAATGAGAAACATTTTATAAAAAATGTTGCTTGTCTTGTCAAGACCAGGGCTGAGCCAAGGGGTAGGCAAGGTAGGCAGCCAGTCAAAAAATGTTTCAATTAATTAACTGGAGATTCTGCCGCTTTCACCTATTTACGAAGCTGTTCAAAGCAAATTGTATTGCCCAAAAGTGTTCTCCTGCCTCAAGCTGGTGTAAACTCATTATTCCCTTCTGAGTTGGTCCTCTCACTTAGCCACAGTTGAAAAAGTTTTCCTCTCTAGACAGGGTATCAATCTATAATAGAAAGTGAATGTATTATAAATCCACTGCAAAGTGTGCTGCTGTCAAATGATTGGTATTTATCAATAACAATGTTTTTCTATGGTGAAAATGTACAAGCGGACCATTAAAATTCAAAATAATCAAAAAGTACTGGGAAATGAAAAATGACAATGAGACAGGTAAAACAAATTGAGAAGGTCTAAGGGCGAAATTGAATAAACTCAGAAAAGCCGATTTCGCTTTTACAAGTTTATTTCCGCGAGATCACAGAAGTTTCTCACAGTAAATATTGCAAGATATTTTTCAATCGATATTTACCAACAGAAACTTTTCAATTGAGTTTTTCGATCAATTTTTTTGATGGAAAGGTAGCCATATTACTAATGTAAAGTAATGTACATACAACTAATGTAAAGTATAGCTGCCTTTCCATTGAAAATTTTGATTGAAAAACTTGATAGAAAAGGTTCTGCTGGTAAATATCAAATTGAAAAAATATTGCGATATTTACCATGAGAAACTTCCGAGATCTTGTGGGAATAAGCTTCAAAAAGTGAAATCTGGCTTTTTTAAGTTTAATAAATTTTGTCCTAAATATATATTTTATATAGAATATATAAATATCCCTCCGCCCTGTAGAGCTTACAGACTAAAGGGGGATATTCACTATGGTGAGAAGTCAACTGTCGAATTTGCAAACAGCGGATTCCCATAGCAAATCCGCTACAATTTCCCCATTGTAAAGTCACGACAATTTTTAATGTTAAGATTGCGACAATTTTTCTATAATAAAGTGACGACTGCAACAATTTTCTCAATATAAAGCCGCGACTGCGACAGTAGCAGCCTATTGCGAATTTGCACCTATATGCAACAATTCACAATTTAGTGAATAACCCCCTCAATTGGAAGAAGACTTACATACCCAGATAGATCGGTAATAAGAGCTGTAACGATGTGTTGAAACACAAGTTCATAAATAAATAAATACGAATATTAAGCATAAATGGCTAAGTATTAAATAAAATATATACTTAGAAATCAGTGGCAAATATTAGTGCTAGTGCTCCAAAAGGTAGGATTTCAGTTTGGTTTTAAAAGTGCAGAAGGAATGTTCCTGGAAAAGATAAAGAGGTATAGAATTCCAGATGTGGGGGGATGAGAAAGAAAATGGTTTAAGATGTGAAAGGGCAGTACTGATGTGTGGCACACAAAGCTCGCTGCTTTGGGAGGAGCGCAGTTGAAGACAAGGAATATATGGGCATACGAGAGAGGAAATGTAGGGATGGGCAACAGAGTGAATTGTCTTAAATGTCAAAAGGAGAAAACTGTAGATGATTTGATTGCTTACAGAGAGCCAAGGAGCAGAAAGAAGTTGGGAGAGAGGCTGGCCCCTCTGGGGAGAGAGAGGTAGAAAATTCTGGCAGAAGAAGACTGGAGTGGTGAGAGGCAGGAAGCCAGAAGGCCAGATAGAAGAACATTGCAATAGTTCAGGCAGGATAGGACAAGAGCATACATGAGGGTATTAGCAATGGAGCGAGAGACAAAGGGGCGTATCTTGGCAATGTTGCGAAGGAAAAAACTAACAGGTTTTAGCAGTGGAAGAAATGTGTTTAGAGAAGGAAAGAGAGTCAAAACTTACCCCAAAACAACGTACAGAGGTTACAGGGTTGATGATGGCACCATCCACAAGTATGGAAAGGGTAGGAGCAGGACCAGGTTTTTTGGAAAGATAATCAATTCCATTTTAATGAGATTTAATTTGAGCTGGTGCTTGGCCACCCATGAGGAGATTGCCAGAAGACAGCTAGAAATTTGAGTCTGAGTTTCAGGTGTTAGCACAGGAGTGGATAGGTTAATTTGAGTATCATCTGCATTCAAGTGATACTGAAGACCAAATGAACTGAAGATATCATTCAAGGAAAGAGTGTACAGGGAGAATAGGAGGGGACCAAGGACCAAGCCTTGGGGCACCTCCACCCTAAGCAGGATAGGAGAAGAGGAGTCATTAGCATGGGAGACAAAAAGGAACAATCAAAAAGATAGGAAGCCAGCCAAGACGCATCTTGATTACGGATCCCAAGCACATGAAGAATTTGAGTAAGAAGGGAGTGATCGACGGTGTCATATGCAGCAGATAGTTCTAGGAGAATTAGAACATAAAAGTGACCCTTGGCTTTGGCAACCAGGAGATCATTTGCAAGTTTACACAGAGCAGTCTCTGTAGAGTGTCCTGGCCTGAAATCAGACTGCAGAGGATCCAGGAGATGGTGCGCATGCAGATAGTTAATAAGGCGGGTGCAGACAAGACATTCTAGAAGTTTAGAAGCCAGAGGCAAGAGAGATACAGGACAGTAGTTAGTGAGACATGCTGAGTCCAGTGTAGATTTTTTTAAGGATGGGTTTAATACAGGCCTGTTTAAACGAAGAAGGAAAAGTTCCAGAGGACAGGGAAGAGTTAAACAGGTGTATTAGGGCAGACACAAGGACAGAATAACAGCACTTAATTAAAGAAGAAGGCATGGGGCCAAGCAAACATATAGTGACATGGGAGGAAGAGAGAAGTTGAGAAACTTCAGACTGGATAGCAGTAGAAAGGGAATTCAGGAATATTTAACAATGTTGCTGTTTCCCCTATTTACTAAACTGTTCAAAAACCATTTTATACCCCAAAAGTAGTTTCCACCCTCAGGCTGGCATAAACCCATTATTCCCTATGGAGATGGTCTTGTATAAGTCCAAAATATTTCCCCATTGAAAAGAGACATCAATATGAATCTGTAATGGAAGGAATCCTCAAAGAAAAACATTGCAAAGTTTCTTCTTTTAAAGGAAAGCTAAAGGTGTAATAAAAAAATAGCACTTGTGAAGGTACAGGAGCCAGCATGAAGCTCCGCCCATGTATGCAAATGAGCACACACATCATCACACTCATTGCGCTTCTTTTTTTGTCAGTGAAGGGAGCGTTCTCACTGGGGGTGCAATGAACATGATGATGTGTACACTCTTTTGGATTGCTGATTTGACTGGGTGGGCGGAGCTTCACACTAGCTCCTGTACCCTCCCATGCGCTGTGTAGTCTGCCTCGGTGCAGTTCAAGCTGTTCCTGCAGTGCTTCTGCCTAGTAGAAGGCATTGTTTTAGATGGCAATTTTTTTATTCTACCTTTAGTTTTCCTTTAATAGTTTATTTTGATGGGGAAACATCTTTATCGATCCTTTGTAAATCAAAGGAAAGGAAAAGTGCAGGGAAATAAAAAATGACAGTGAAAGGAGGTGAAATCAATTGGTCTTAGTAAATATCCCCTTAGTCTTTAATTTCCATGAAAAACTATACTTGCCAACATTATAAGCAGCAAAGACTTGAAAAGCCAAAACCAGCAAAAAAATAACTGAAAATAAAAATTCCAAAGAGCAAAATCCTACCGTACCCAACCAAAACCCAGCAAGGGCTTATCATGAAAATCTACTGTTATATATTTATACACGTCTCTGAATTGCAATTCCACTTTATTTACTATTACATATTTCTGCATAAAGCATTTCCTTTTCTATTTTATGTGAATTACTAAAAAGTAAAAAAAATTGTAAATATTCCCCAATGTTTTGAGCCGCCCCAAAAAATTAAAGGGCATAATAATCCAAGATGTAAAAAAATAATAGTTAGACAATAAATTTTTGTTGGCATTTTGCTGCTTTTCAATCATTTCAAATGTTTATTAAAATTATTCACCATAGTTTTTTAATAATAGAAAAATATCCTTTCCTTACCAATTCAATAAGATTGGAAACAATTAGATTCCTCTAAAGTTGTTTGCCTCTACTGATCTAGCAAAAAGCATTCTTTCTTCTAGGGCAATTCTTATCTGACAAGGAATTGTGCACCATAAGTCTATTAGACAGTTCCCTTTCAGGTAGGATTTGTGGATATATAAATAACTTGAAACCATTTATTTTAAATAGCAGTAGTGACACCAAATGGGAATAGACATTGTCCTTTGTTGATCTTCCAAGGCATTTTTTTACCACCTCAAATTTAGATCAAAAATGATATGCTTTCATGGACTACACAATGGCCAAAAATAGATTTCTATTCATTTGACTTCTTGGTGTCCGTAATCAAGCTGTGTCTTTGCTGATTTTCTACCTTTCTGAATGCTCCTTCTTTGTCTTCCATGCTATTGACTTTTCTTCTCCTATCCCACTTAGTGTGGGGGTTCCTCAAGGATCTGTCCTTGGTCCCCTCCTGTTCTCCCTGTAGACTGTAAGCTCTATGGGGCAGAGACCTACATCCTCTTGTTTCAGTCATGGTCTGGCACTTAGAGTAAAGTATTTTCTTGATTATATGCTTGTATTTTACTTGTTCTTTGATACACACTTCCCTTGTCTGTATTTTAACTGTTTTGTTGGATATTACAGTGCTACGTAACCTTGTGGCTCTTTATAAATAAAAATATATATACATACTTCATTTTTTTAAGGGGATTGAGGGCATTTCATACAACGTAGGTCCATACAGGGCTATTTCATGGATCAGAAGAGAAGATGACAGAGCAGGTAATTATGATATTATTCTTTATAAAATTTGCTGAAATATTCTTTGAAGGGAACATTACATAAAGGATCTTCTCCCCAGCAAATGTTATTTTTTTCTGGTTTCCAGCTGCAATCAGCCTCTAAAGCTTTCATGGTCCACTTGTACTGCCTCACTACTGGGTTTATTGTGTCAGGAGGACATGTCAAAGCCAGATAACTGATATGATATTGCCAAACACCTTTCTCTTATTTTGTCACAGGTATTTTTTCACAGATTTTTTGATAGTGGAATAATCAGTAAAACAAATTCAGGCAAAAGTAATCAAAAAGGGGACTGCATTCTTTCTTTTCCCCCATTCATAAATTTACCCCATATATACTGTTCTAAATTCTTCCAAATTAAAAACATGTGATAAAGACATAATCTGATCACCCATTTGGATCCCAAGGAATCTAACTGGCTTTTCTCAAAAGCTTTTATTTCCAATACACATATGTGAGCAGCTAAATGGTTGCTTAGCCCTTTCTTCATTTAAATAACAGTTTTAAAGTGATTGATCTTGTTTTTGTTCCTCTTATTCATCAAAACATGTTTGAGAAATACGACATGCTAATTCATTAAATATATGGTAAAGAAAACAGACCCATACAACTTAATTTGTAACTAGTGTTTCATTATTTGTCATAAATAAAAGCTTACTGCATAATATATATATATATATATTTATAAACAATGCCCCGCCCCACACAAAAAAATAACATTATATTTTTCTTGTTTTTTTATGTATTTATTTGTTTTTCACGTATGAAATATCCTTAGGATCATGAGTAATGGCAAAGGAAATGCTAGGCTTGTAACCATTAACTTAATTTATCAAGGAAGGCTTTCTAAACACTTCAAATAACCTGTTCTTATATAAATAAAGCAAAGGAGCCATATTTATCAAGGGAAAATTATTTTAACAAAGGCAGTAAGCATTACTATTGTTTTTATATACTGGGTGATATTTTTCAGCATGTGTATATATATATATATATATATATATATATATATATATATATATATATATATATATATATATATATATATATATATACTGTATATTAATGCAATTGTTCATCAGTGAAAACGCGACTGTTGATGGATTTCTGGTGGTCTACCAAAAAGAAAAAAAAAACTAGAAAAATGGAATGGCGATTAATAGGGACCATTCTAGAAAAATATTAACCCTGGGTATTTCTTCTAATCAGTAATGTTGGTAATTGCTTAAGAAAAGAGGATAAATCATTCATTATAATGATGTTTCTGTCAAACCTTGTTCACGATCTCACAACATGTTTGACTAAGTAAAGTTAGTAAATATAGAATAGAAAAATTCAACCAAGGAAAGTTATGATGAAAAACTGGGGGTCAGTTTAATGAATGATCAATTTGGAGAGTGAAGTGAGAAGACAATTAACTACTCTTTCCATTGTACATTTATGGTCTTTTTGTTATTTATTTTTGTATTGGTAAGGTTAATGGCATGCACGGAGCTTTAAAACTCTTTGGACAAATGTTTATCAGATGCAGCCATTCCCAAAATAAAATTTCATATAATAAAATATTGACTATGTTGGGGGGGAGAGGGGGGTTCATGGGAAAAAAAGGCTGCAGTTCCCTTTTTGCCCAACTTTGTCCAATTTCTTTTTCCTTTTAATAAAAATCATTAAAATTTTTTCGGATGAATAAGATTGAGAAGGAGCGCACAGCGTGTTATATCTGTTATATATGTCTATATAGATATGTTACTGACTTAATGCATCTCCATGAGATAAGTATAAACAACCCCCAACAAACTGTACAAAAAGTAAAGTTATATAAAGATCACCAAATTACAAATTACTGAGATACAAAAGCCAAATAACCACCAAACACTTCAAAATGTCAACCAGCACCAATTGTCTAAAACAGTAAAATATTTTGCCACTTTTTTCACAATTTTGCACTTTTATAAATACCCCCTCCTATTTTGCCCAAACTTTCCTACTATTTTTTTCATTTTTTTAATATAATTGACAGCCGTAAAGTTGTTCCAATCAATTATCCCTTATCAAATTGTTGCCATTTTTTAATTTTTTGCTGTTAATATCCATTTTTGCTGAACTTATCAATTCTGCTGATTTACAAACATATTTGCTGTCGTTGCTAAATATCGATAAGTTAAAATCAGCACATTGCGCAGTGTTTTTTAAAAGGTTCACCTTCCATTACAGATCGATATTTTTTTTTCGATGTAATGCTTTTGTTTCTGTGTATAAATGACTGGACCATCTCCATAGGGAATAATGTTTTATTCATCAGCTTGAGCCATACTTTTTGGATGCTAAATTTCCCCTTTTTTAAAATCGACAACAAAGGTGAAATCAATAAAAAAAAATAAAAAAATTTTTTAGCCAACATTAACTATTCAAAAGACATATTTTTCACTTTTTTTTAAATAATCACCTTAAAATATTAATTTATGTTAATCATCCAGACATTACCACTTCTAAGATTTGCTATATTCTAAATATCCCACTTCTAGCTGAAGCCGACCAAAAAGTTTGTTACACTCTTTTACTCTTTCCTATTGGAAATGTATCATTTTGGCTACAGAAAATCCATTGCTTGCCATCAAAAGAATGCAATATATATACTGTATATATATATATGGATCAAATTATTTTATTGTATAAATCTTTGTAATCACTGCTTTTACTTTCCTTATTTAAAAATATATTCATGCCTTTTTAAAATGAAAAGGATTATGGGAATCCCAACCTCTCCTGGCAGACCGTTCCATATTGGTTCTTCTTCTATAGACCCCAATGTTTTGCAGATAAAACAAAAACCATATCTTCTATTCCAAAGGTCTTAAGTTATTTGTACATTACTGGGTAAAAAGAGGGGTATATATATATATATATATATATATATATATATATTGTATATATACAGTATATATATATATATATATCAGCATTGACTTCTAAAAATGTTGTGAAATTTTCAACCATTCTCGAACCTTTATGCATTTTTTTTCTGAAATAATTACAGTAAGTTAAATTCCTTTAATGTGCAGTGTCAGGCCCCGTGCATTTATCGTGTTTTAGTTTGACAAGATAACAGATGGTCAGGTTTCTATTTTATCATTTATAATTTGCTTGTCTGTAATCATTCACCTTTTCTATTTTTTTTCCTGTGAAATTGAAGCAAATATGTAACAATTTTAATCATTTTACATTGCATTTCTATGATGACATGTAATTGCCTGGGGAAAACTGTTGACAATGATGGTCTAGTTTTTAAAGTTAATCTTATATTTTGCATTTCCATCTTACATTGCTTCACACCAAGTCTTTCAGTCTTTTTGCAAAGTACTGAATGATTG
Organism: Pipa parva; assembly: GCA_019650415.1. Taxonomy (NCBI): domain Eukaryota; kingdom Metazoa; phylum Chordata; class Amphibia; order Anura; family Pipidae; genus Pipa; species Pipa parva. The sequence continues at coordinate 9,750 of WMED01005632.1, forward strand.
ACTAAAATTTTAATTTACTTGTAAGAAAATGAGAGCCAAGGATTGTTATTTAATATTTCATAGAGGGACAAAGAATCACTAAAAATGTCTAAACAGAATGAAGCATGATTTATTGTGTTTTATATCTGTCTCTACCTACTGTAGTATATACAAAAATATATAATAAATTACAAAATTAGTCTTAGAGTTATTTTGTAAACTGTCTATATATTCAAGTATATTCATTATGATAGAAAGAGACACATGTAGAGTATAGAACTAGCAAAACATGCCTCAAAGTGAAATTAATGTATGTACAATATGTTCTTCAAAAATCTCAATTTTGTTTGTGACTTATGATATTTAGCTTTTAGTTTTCGAATATGGGCTATTTGGGACACTGAGTGTTTACTATCTAGAGTATCATAGAAAACAATGTGACTGGGCAAGGTCTATTTAACATGTACATACAACATGGCTGCTATCAGTAATGATAAAAACAGGCAAAAAGCAATAAACTTCACGAATTCAACTTCAGAGTTAACATATTTAAAGGGGAACTGCCGGACATCCAAGATGGTTTCCGCAAGGGACGCGGCACTAGAGATCAAATCGTGAACCTGAGCCGGATCATGAAGAAGACATGGGGATATCAGATGGACGTGTATATGTGATTCATTGACTAGAGTAAAGCATTTGACTGCATCGAGCATGAACAGCTATGGAAGTGCCTGAAACAAATGGGTGTCCCTGAACACATTGAGCAACTCATAAGATCACTTTACAACGACCAAGAAACAACAGTCAGGACAGCCTGTGGGAATATGGAGTGGTTTGGAATCAGGAAAGGAGTTCAACAAGGCTGCATCCTATCACCAACTCTGTTCAACCTGTACGCAGAAATGATCATGAGGTGATTCAATTTGGACAAATCTGACGAGTCAAAATTGGCATCAGAAATATCAACAACCTTCAATATGTGGATGATACAACCCTGCTCGCAGAAAGCAAAAAAGACCTTGAATACCTCATACGACGAGTGCAAGAGGAAAGCGAGCGAATGGGACTGTACCTGAACATACAAAAAAATAAAAGTTATGACCACGGCAGGTAATGGTACAGTGAATATACAAATCAACAATGAGGTAATCGAACTTGATCAAGATTTCATTTTCCTTGGAGCTAAAATTGACTGAAGCAGGGAACTGACACCTGAGATGAAGAGGCAAATCATGCTTGGCAGGATTTCAATGCAGGGAATGGAAAAGATCTGGAAGAGCAAGGATATTAGCGTTGAAACAAAAGGCAGAGTGGTCAGCACAATCCTCTTCCCTATAATGGTGTACAGTTGTGAAAGCTGGACTCTTAGGAAAGCTGAGAGAAGAAAAGTCTGTCTTTGAATTATGGTGCTGGAGAAGAATGATAAGAATACCTTAGACTGCCATGATGACAAACAAGGCAGTCTTGAACCGTGTCAAACTGAAAACATGATTAGAGGGAAAAATTACCAAACAACAGCTCTCATGTTTTGGCCATGTGATGAGTGCTACTTCCTTGGAAACATCAGTGATATTCGGAGAAGTCAGTGGAAAAAGAAGAGACCACCAGAGAACAAGATGACCGGACACAATCATGAGAACAATGAATATGCCAATTGCCAAGTTGAAGGAAGCGGTAAAAGACAGAAAGACATAGAGAACGGTGATCCATAAAGTAACTGAGAGTCGGCTCCAACTGAATGGATAATCAACAAAATTTATATCATTGTAATCTACAATCTGTAAGGATTTTTTTTCTTGGATGTTTCTGGTCCTTTAAATGGAAGGAAGTATAAGAAAACATGTATAAGCATTGTTAACATGGTAAAGAGTTCCTCTAAGAGCAGACAAGTACAAGTAGTAATTTGGGTAGGTAAAAGACACTGGCACATCATGTCCAACCCTTCCAAAACATCCCACTATTGTTCATCTTTGATCCAGAGTAAAGGAAACATCCCCTTCCAAGTTTATGCTAGTTTGCATCCAAGGGCCAAAATGAAATTCAAAGTTGCTACCAGACCAACACCTTAACATCAGTGCCCTTCCATTTTATAGCTTCCCAGCTAGCCAAGTTTTTATCAAGCACCTTCTTGAAACAATTAACTATATTCTTTCAGGACTATCTCTTTGAGGCAAGTGTTCAACATCTTTACACATTAACATAGTTTATAAGGCAGAAAAAAAGACACAAGTCTATCCATTTCAGCCTATTTTCCTACAATGTTGATCCAGATGAAGGCAAAAAACCCATGAGACAAGGGCCAATTATCCTCAGGGAGAAAAATTCCTTCCCGACTCCAAATATGGCAATGAGAATAATTCCCTGAATCAAGATCCCACCTCCAGTTATCCAGTACCCATAACTTGTAATTTTCATACAGTGAAGGATCAGAATAAATTCCCTGGATGAAGATCCCACCTTCAGTTATCCAGTACCCATAACTTGTAATGTTCTTACACTGAAGGATCAGAATAATTCCCTGGATCAAGATCCCACCTTCAATTATCCAGTACCCATAACTTGTAATGTTCTTACACTGAAGGATCAGAATATTTCTTCAGGCACTTCCTGTATAAAAAAAAACAATTTGCAGTTGTGCACAAAACCTCCCCTTCTAAGCATAATGTCCAACTTTCATCTGCCATGATTTAAATTTTGAATAAATCCAAAGAAAATTTTTGGTCTTATATGTTTGTATAGTGTAAATATCTGACTGTAAATGTCAGGACAATAATCAGTATTTCCTTTCAACAAGTTTAGACATCCCTGGTTTGAAAATCAATTTAGTTTTCTTTTAATTTAGTGGCTCTTCTCTAAAGCGGGAGATGTTTATAAAACTCTGTAAATTTTCTACGCATTTTTTCACTTTGTTTTCACCCAATTTTCCTTCTGATGTCTTGAATATTTGAAAAGGAAATAAAAATTTGGCTTAAAAAAAAAGTTAAAAAATAAAATCAAAAGCCCTTTTCCTGTGTTTTCTTGCCACATTTTACCACTAACTCGGTGCAATTACAATGCAATTTTCAGGGGATGTTCTAATTTCCAACACACCAAAGGAAATAATAGAGTATGCCAGGTCAGGTGTGGCAGCTGAAATTGAAAACCAATATGTTAAATACCAAGAACTTGAAATGCAAAAGGGTGTAACAAAAATGTATTGTGTAAAAATTTCTAGACTTGCAAAATTATCAAAAAGTGGTAAAGTGCAAAAAAATCTACATTTTACCAATTTTAGGCAATTTTTACTTTTTAAAACATCTCCGTCTGTCTGTACTTCTATAAAGAAAGATTAATATATTAACTGACCTGTACATAATAAAAACAGAGCTCAAAACATGACCATGTCCTCACTGGCTTTGAGAAACCTGATATAACTAGTGCTAACTTTGGTTAAACAAATTGTCTACTTTCTACAGATGCGTGACTTGAAGAATGTGTTGAAGTTGCAGCTACACTATGCAGAAAAGCAAGTTCATCTGCACATGTAAAAATGTAAATATAGTATATGTAAGTAGCCTCAACAGAGAAAAGTTTACCACCATCTCACAAGAACTTGGCTGAATGGTTGGATCAAATATGAATTCTAAAAAACAGTGAAGTAGATGCATCTTTCTAATTTGTAATGGATATAAATCTAAAATATCATTAAAAATATGCATCAGCTTGTCTGGATAATGTGGTTATGTTAGTCTAGTTTTGGAGACCTACTCAGCTAAGGTGCACATTGTGTTAGATTCTATGAGGTTGGACAGCTTACCCCAAACTTTAAGTAATGTGCCATTGAGGTGGAGAAAACCCTTTATTTGGGTACACTTTTGGCAGGGATGCAATTAAGGATCAAATCAACAAGGTTTCCTTTATTCAAAAATAACCCTAACCTTTATTGATATAACCGGCTATCAATTCTCTAGATGACTTCTTGTTGGTGTGTTTATTAAAAATAAAAATGGGCCATCCACCCCTGAAAGGAATGGAACAGATCAAAGCAACGAATGCCAGGGTTATGTGCAAAATTATACTTTTACAAAACTACCTAGGCCAGAAGTCCAACAGGTAAATGTTAATGGCATGTCAAGAGTTTCCAAAAGTGCTCCTCCTACTGTTGAAAAAGGAGTGTTAGGGTGGAGTACTTGATGAGCTTTATGTACCACCCTTCTTGCTGACATAAGGTTGGGAATGGGGTCCATTCTAAGATTTGGTGGCGTTCTAGGAACTGTCTAGAATGGAAAAAACAGGTATGTATTTTTCTAAACCGAAAAAGATTGTTTGACAGGAAAGTCGGTTTGGCAGTACTATGATTAAGCTCTATCTGGCATGAAGCGCATTAGTGCTATATGCTTTTATGAAGATGTTATTTGATCCTTTTTAATATGGAAGTAAACGTGGTTTTTAATCAGCTGGAATGCCGGGAGACCTTTTTTGCTAAGTTATATCAGATATTGGAGTCTATCTTTCCTCCAGGAGCACAGTGTTAGTGTGTGCATTTGGACATTAATAAGACAGAGCTGTATGCTGAATGCGTTAATTAGCTATGTATTTTTCTAAACTGAAAGTTTGTTTGATGGGGAAGTCGGTTTGGCAGGGAATAATGTCTACTGATACTGATACTTTTTTTTAGAAAAGGTAACCCTAAAAGAAGGAAAAATCATCCCTAAGGGAAAACCAGTGGAAACTATGATTGGAGTCTGTGAAGTCTGCCCAGACTGTAGAGTATTTTGTTTCCTTTAAAGCACTGTTTATTTTGGGACTAAGAACAGCTACAGTTTGCATATGTAGGGGTTTCTGCAATAAAACAAAGACTATTTTCACCTAAACCAGTGTGGTGGGATCATAATTATGTCAGGGAAGCTCTGTTATCTAAGCTAATTCTCAAACAGACCACGTGGTCAAAATCTGAACCCCCATCCCACTGTGATGGGTGGGTCCTTTGTATATTAAAACTATTTCTGATGTCCCAAAGGATCCATTACCTAGCACGATGCAGAGAGATTGGAGTTATCAACAGGTGACCAGTATTTTTTTATGTTTAAACAGGAAGTTAAAAACTGATACAACTGGACAAAGGTAAGATTTACTAAAAAATCTGCCTTCTATCAGAAGGTCTCTTAAATAGCTTGAGGAAATTCTCTTGGAGGAAATGGTAACATTGGCTTTTCTGATTGATACATACATTATATATTATAGTAAAACTACTACACTGTTTAAGGGTTACCATCTTGGTGCATTTTCTCCATAATAATAGTAAATATTCCTAATAAATATATATTTAAATAAGATAAGTTCTCAGAGCTGCAGGGACCTTCATAGATCTACATATGTTGTAAGGCAAAGACTTACAATGAAAGGTACAAATTCAAAGTGGGAAAAGCCTTTTAACTACGAGTAGTGTCATCTGTCTGTGCTTATTTTTGTACATAGACTGTGATAAAAACTGTTCCTGAGGTTTTTTTTGCACAAGAAAATAATAATTGGAAAATAATCAGTTGCGTAAGTGGTAATGACAGGGGGCCTGGCCACAGTCATAACGACCAATATAGTAAGGCAGTGTGCACTTTCTACCTCCCTCAATCCTCCTGGACCAAGGGACCTGCCAGGAGTAATGATCCCAGTGTCAATTGTGTGCTGCGGCCCTGTGTCCTGTAGTTCAACCCCTGAAAATAATGATGTAGTTAATGGCAGTAAAATGAATAAAAAAAACAAACAAAAATAGAAGAATGTTTATTCTGGCATAAAAAAAAATTACAAATATCAAAGTATTGTTGCTTGTTTTTTCTATCCCCTTTAAGACAAAATATACTCCATCCGCTTGGAATAGAAATCTTGAGATTTTGCATGGGAATATCCAAAGGTGTTTACGCGATAATTTCACCTTTAAACTCTATTCCCGGTCATAGAGAATGTGATTGCTATTAAAACAGGTGTCAGAATCAGACATAGCTTTACTGTTACTCAGGATCATAAATCAGCTGGAAATGGCTGAGGGCATCTATACCTGCCTAGAGCGTCTCCTGTTTTAGGACATATTAGACACAAGTGCACTCAGCTTTCTTCCAATTTTATATTGTTCTTTTATGCTTGGTAAATGGAATCAGTACTTAAGTCTGACTTGGGTCAGCAATAGTTGGATGCCTCAAATCCATTAATACACTGATAATGTGTGTATTTAAGTGTGGAAGTGAAGGTGCTTCTGGGATATTTTTAAACTTATGAAGCATGGCAGTGAATGCTTTTATTGACCCAAGAGATGAACTTTTTTTTTTTTTTTTTTTTTTTTACTTCTTCTTCCTTTCATTAATACATTTTGTGAAAGAAAGATGTAAAAATAAAGGAAATCAACTTATATATATATTTTTTTTCCTTCCAAGGAAGCAGCAGTGTCTTCTTTTACAACGACAACCCCGCGGATACAGCAGTTGTCTTCAAATCTGGGACCATAAAAATCATTATCTCTGTGAAATACAGCAATTTGGGAGATAATCAAACAGTGACCAGGGGGCAGAGCTGCCAATCTGAAGGATTATGCTCCGTGCACGTCTGATTCTGCCTGACCTTCCTCCGAGCCAGCTGTCAGCTCGGTGAAAACACACACAAATCGACTTCAGGCGCATTCATTAGACTATCTTGAGTGAAAAAATAATTTGCATAAAAACCCTGGCTTTCTTAATTAGTACTACAATTTTTTCCCCTCCTTTCATTCAGTGGAGGTGATCACAACTGTTGTTATTATTATTATTATTATTTTCTGACTTTGTTAAGCAATAATAAATGAAGCAGCCAAAATATTTTCCTTCATTAATTAAGATGTTGAGTTGATGACTACTATAAACCAATGTGAAGTGCCCACCTGTCTATAGAATTGCAGATTGAAAAAAGTCAGGAAGATTCCATGAATTCATTTCATGTCCAATGACAGAAATGAGATAAGAAATAGGAAGAGGTACCGAGCATCCATACATCAGAGTGTTTTCATCCTAAATAGGAATCTCCAAGTACTCAAGGGACATGTATGGACAAGGCTCAGTTGACTTCCAAAAGAAAAGATATCAGGGTGTTCAACAGTCTTTTCAAATGGTGTCGTGGTCAAACATTCCATAAAAATCTCTACAACCACAAGAGTTGTAAAGAGCGTGGTAGTCAAAAATACTGTGCTGATGGACCTGCCTAGTTTTTTGTGCCATGTCCCTAAGAAATCATGCTTATGGTTTAATTAATTCTGAAATTACAGCTGCCTGGAAGCAACTGCTTTCATTCTACTTTGGTTGTATTTTGGATACCTTCAAATCAGCCATGTTTTGGGGGCAATGGTAAGAATAACGAGTTTTGAAGAATGGATTGTGTATGAAGAGGACTGGAAAGCATCAGGTTGTCAAAAGAGAAAGAAAGGAGACACAGTTGGATTTGTAATCCAAAACAAATTTTCAAGGTCACATAAAAAGTTTCCAACGTCTTATTGATCCAGGGACAGTGGAAACCAGAAGTTTATTCTGACGGAAAACCAAAATGGAAGTTTTGTGGTAAAACTGTGCAATTTTGCCACAAAATGCACAATTTCATGACAAAAACTGTACAATGTTGCCACACAAAAAATGTGTTTTTCTGCAAAAACTCAAAAAATATTACAAAACTTCTTTTTTCTTTCCATTTCTATTTTTTCCCTTAACTTGATAAATACATCTACCTTAATGTTATCAAACAGTTATTAACAGGATCAAACCGACAGCTTATTTACTTTTCAAAAGACAAGTAACTTACATTTCAAATACTCAACATCGTATACGCTTCAGTCTGTACTCCTCCAGCTGTGTCAGTGACAGTAGACATTTCTAGTTTTGTATGTGAACCCTGATCTGCCTCTACAAGAAGCATTTTTTTCAAAAGAAAACTTGTTTTTGACTCCCGATATAAATTGGCAGAAACCTTTATAAATGTCCCACAGAGAGAACAAGCAGGAGAAGATGAAGGCATTGATGAAGTTTAGTATTTCCTAGAAGAGGAATAGACACATCTTGGCAATACTGTGAAGTTAAAAAGCATCAGTTTTAGCAGATAAAGATGGTCACAAGAGGCTGCTACTGTCGCAGTCACATCTTTACAATGAGAATATTGTTGCGGTCGCAACTTTATTATGGGAAAATTGTCACAATCTTAAAATTAAAAAATTGTCAGATTTTCTGGGGGAATCTGCTGTTTGCGAATTTGACAGTCGAATTCGCACCTTAGTGAATAAACCCATAAGTGTGTGGCATATATTGGAAGGGTTAGATGTGACGTATGTGTTTTTACAACCAAAATTTCTACTATGCACTTGAGGATGCATTAGGTAGACTGCATTAAGTGTAGGAGCTTAATATCAAGGCTGGGTCAAGGTGTTCCTGCCTAGTGCTGTTAGAGATTTTCACTGTCTCAACTTGTGATAGTCCTAATTTCCTTGCCTAGAGGAAGCTTCGATTGAAGGGCATCTTCCCTAATCAGGGACACAGGAAAGGGGGAATCAGGGAGATAGATTCTAACAGATTGTTGCTGATTACACTATATAAAAGTTGATTAAGAGACCCTAGATCTATCTCAATGTATTCCTCCACAAACAAGTATGCACACATACACTTGACTTCTTTATATATATATATATATATATATATACAGTATATATATATATATATATATATATATATATATATATGTAGATGTACATGAGGTAGTTTTGTCATTTAACACTTTGCTAAAGGACTGGCCATGCAACGCTGCAACACAATAAATTGAGATAGCTAAAGGTAAAAAATTACATTTACAAGAAGTCCAGTGTTGCATTTAAAGGGGCACTAAAGCCTTGAAAAAAGTCTATTTCTATTTATTGTCCACCTAGTATTAAGTACAAGTGTTAAAAATAATACATTGAAATTCATTAAAGTCAGAAAGATTGCTCTCAGACTTTCCGAGTTTATCACAAGAGATCTCGCATTGTTCTCTAGAGATTTTTTTGATTTTTGAATCTCGAGTTTTTTTATCTCGATTTTTCGAAAAAAAGGTAACCATACTACTAATGTAAAGTATGCTACAAATGTAAAGCACGGCTGCCTTTCCATCGAAAAATTCTAAAAATCCAGATCAAAAAACTCGAGATCAAAAAAATCTTGTGAGAACAACGCGAGATCTCACACTCGGAAAGACTGCTCTCGGTATATTGCTACAATATACTCATTCGTTTTTATTATAATTTTTATTAAGGTATAAATTTGATCCCAAATCAGTACTGAATATTCAAAAAAAAGGTCTTACTCATGCTTCATACAAAATCATATTTGCTTCTTTGAGTTTATAAATCTTAAAACACAGTTCAAAACTTTACTCTCTTTAGCTGCTTCCAGAAGGTCATGTTTGTTAATTAGTTAATTAACAATAAGTAATAAATACTGTAAGATCCTCCTCCATCAATGACTCTCCTAACCTGGTCACATTTTAGGCCCTAATTCACCATAGTGCGAAGTGAGCCGCGAAGCGTTCGGCTCACTTCGCA
>WMED01005633.1:0-19279 GCA_019650415.1 Pipa parva
ATTAAGTGTTAACGAGCAGTTGGACAGATGTACCTAATAAAGTGGCCGGTGAGTGTACATCGGTAATGACTCCTCATTTTTGAATTGTAAAAATTTGGTTTCCTACGATGAATGTTTATTTTAGTATCAGAGATTTTCGGCAACGGCAGAATATCCTCAAGCAAACTATGAGGGTTATCTAACTGTACCCATTCCTCCCTAACCCCTGCCACGGAGCTAATTTCCTAAGATAAACATAATTAGAAGCATTTCGTCCACATGAAGTTTCATGTGAGCCCAATTTCTGGATCTCTCGTTAAGAATCTCTCTGTTCTAGTTTATTAAATTAGATTTTTTTTTTCCAAACCTTTCTTAATTTGTGTTCTGTGACATATTTATCAAAAACGCTAGTGTATACTGCTCAGTAACAACAAAAAAACAGAGATAAGAAAATAAGGGTATGTACAGTTCTTGGGTCAAATAGACCCTAGGTCATAAGTATTTGAGTATTTTAAACAGTTTGCTCCATTTACAAGTAACCTTGGGGCTTATTCATCAATGTCCAAACAGTTGTGTAAACATCAGAATTCACATTCGTTCGCCACTTCTTGATCTTCAGCAAAGTCTGCGATGTGGCAATTTCGTTGTTCAGTTTGGATGCTTCTGACACTAGTAGACTTTATGGATCTCTTCACATCACTTTGCACGCACAGGTAAATAGGATACTCATCATGCATAAGAGTCTGTCACAGTAACAAATTCGCCAAGGCGTACTGCGTTGAATTCATCAGTTTTATTTCAGCCAGTTACAGTTTTACTGCTACTGTCGCAGTCGTATCTTTAGAATCAGAATATTGTCATTCGACAGTCGAATTCTCACTTTAGTCAATAATCCCCCACAATGTGCCCAGAACACCAGAACAACCATAATTCACAGGGGTGCAGCGTTAGTTTCATTTAAACACGCACAGCAAGCACTACAAATACATAAGAAATGTTGTCCAGGGTTTAGTTTCCCTTTAAATTCCATATTACCCTATAAACTTGGGGATGTCACCTTATGGATTCAGTGTCTGTAACAGGAATGATGCTAGGGTTGTACAGCCCAGGCTATTTATTCAGAAAGGGACCAGCTTTGCTAACTGTTCTACCTTCTGGGTGCTCCAATGCATTGTGCACACTGACAGTGTAGTTTATCTAAATCCTGTAAGTGTTCAGCACACATTAAATACAAAACATTATGAGCCTCATCAACTAAAGGGTGAATTCACCTGTCAAATTTAAAATTCACTTCTCAGTATTAACTAAGCAGTGAACACAGTTGCGGAACGGGTGGACAGCAGAGGATGTGTAATGTGGCATAGTTAATCAGATAGAAGTAGGATGAGAAGTCATGTGGCGTGAGGCAAATTCGGTAAGTGAAGGGCAGTGATGTCAGTCTCACCATATCCCACTAACTGTATTCCATGAATATTCTATTTCTATGCCACCTTGTCCCTAGGTCATGTTTCACTTAGTTGCAGTCGCCACTGTCACTTTGAATGGATAGTCACCTTATGCAACACTGAAGCCCTGTCAATAACCCACCAAATCGCCAGTCCTAGTACATCAATCAATTAATAAATTTGGAGCAGTTTACCAAGTCACAATCGCATCTTTGACGCACTCCACAGCTTAGTCAATAGTAGAAGTACCTATGCATTAGCACGCAGAGTAATGCTAAGTGCTTCGTAAGTTTGCGACTATCATAGATGTCAGAACTGGTTGTGTATTTGCCAAATTGCAGAGTTTAGTCATTAAGTGAACATGGGAAAGTGGCGAATAGATGACCTGACTTTTAGTCAATATGGCTCTATGTTTTAAAGGGCTGTAACCATATACTTATACATATTAATCATGTTAATGCATGATGTAGCATTAATCAGGCACATTACTAGGCATTTATAAAAGCAATACTGGGAGACCTTTACACATATCAGTTGTAAGCAAGGTATGAAATAAGATCTGGCACTTACTAGTTCTGAACTAACTTGTTCTCCTAAGCCCCTGGTTATTAGTAGTGATGAGAAAAAAGGCTAGGCACCGTGTGATCTCAACTAGTTTACACAGACAAAAAAAAACTGTCTTCATTCTGCTGAAAATTTGTCAAAAATATTTTAGATTACAAAATAAAGGAAATCAAAGATGATATTAAAAGTACATAAAGTTACCAGAGCGGGGATGGGAAAGAAACATAGTGACCAGCACCAAACTAACTAAAAACAGCTGAGGAACCATGTAATGTAACCAGGCAGTAGAGTAGCCAGCTTCCCAAAGACCACAACACAGGCCGCTCTGCCCTCTTCCCTGCCTACTTGCTTGTCATCTGCTTGCCTGCCTGACCACCAAGTTGTCTACCTGTCACCCAATCTCCTTTGTGAACCCACCTGGTTTCTTTACGACAGAGGCACCACCACGTCATGTCAATATGGCCACTGATTCAAATGTATATTTATCTGAAATTCTAACCAGTCTTGCCCCCTAAACTTTTATTAGCCCTAGTAAGCAGTCCCCTTTAAAGTCAAAAGCCTGCTGGAAATATGCTTCACTCCTGCTCGTTCTTAATCGCTTGGAAAACAGAGCAAATCTATTTGTTTAAAAATAGGTACAGAAGATGTATGTGCCGGACGAGTGGATTCTGATGCTCAGATTTTAGAGATATTTGCGATGTGTTTGGACCAACCACATTTTTGGTTAAAAATATATAAAAGCCTTCAAACCTCAGAGGGTTCTTCTTCAGGTTTCCTTTCACTTGGTTGATTCATGTTAGATCCCCATGAAGTAGCAGATAGTCCTTTTCCCATAGAAACCTTTTTATAGAACTTAAAAGACATAATAGGGTGTACCTTGTAACAATGGATCATATTGCATGGATATGTTTCATTTATGCATCTCTATTAAATACATAGATTTCTTCTAAAGATGAAATTCCTCATTAAAAAAAAACTAGCAAAAATTATACTAAAATCTTTTTCACCCTCAATTTATGTTCGTGACCAAGGAATACTTCTCCGGCAAGGGTTCGTAGACCACATTCGCGTTCATTTTTTTTTTTAGTAAACAACTATTCAAATGTTTAGAGAAAGCAAATATCATTTCGTATTGTTTCCTTAAGCTTCATTAATTAAAACGCCATGAACTTCCTGTGTAGAAATAAGAAGTCTTTGGATTTACGAATTAAATACAAAAGTACACAAAAAACAAACAAAATTAATTAAATAAATAAAAAAAAAACCTTGATAAATGGTTTTCTCACAGAAAGAGGAATTGCTTCCAATAAATGGATTTATTAATGCCAGCACCCACTTAAGCTAAACTGGTGGAGATGACCTGCATCCTTGCTCTTAGTTTTCAAGAATGACCCATTGCTCTGAGTCTTTGGTAGATGAACTTCCCTACATTTTAATTTAATTACTGCTACACTTTGATGGCTCTGTCCAATGTTGACCTGTCTGATCTGGTCTCATCCTGTGCAGAAGCAAAGGCATTCCCTGGAAACTCAATGCCAGCTATTTCATTTCTTTGTATTGCCCATTGCTGTGGGCCTGCCAAGTAACTTGTTAGGGACCCTGGGAAAGTGCTATCCTTAACTGCATAGGCCAGACAGGGCAGAGTTCTACATTTTTCCTCTTCTACAAATCATGTAGATGTTACAATACACGTTACAAGAAACCAATACAGAATTATAGAGTTTGTGGTGAAGAAGATGATAGTCTCTCAATGCACAACAATTGTAAACTGCTGTAGATGTAGAGATAGATACAGACAGACAGACAGACAGACAGATACAGACAGACAGATACAGACACAGACACAGACAGATAGATAGATAGATACAGACAGATACAGATAGATAGATACATAGATAGATAGATAGATAGATAGATAGATACAGACAGATACAGACAGATACAGATAGATACATAGATAGATAGATAGATACAGACAGACAGACAGATACAGACAGACAGATAGATAGATACAGATAGACAGATACAGACAAACAGACAGATAGATAGATACAGATAGATAGATACAGTGAGATAGATAGATACAGACAGATACAGACAGATAGATACATAGATAGATAGATACAGACAGATACAGATAGATACATAGATAGATACAGACAGATACAGATAGATACATAGATAGATAGATACAGACAGATACAGATAGATACATAGATAGATAGATACAGACAGATACAGATAGATACATAGATAGATAGATACAGACAGATACAGATAGATACATAGATAGATAGATACAGACAGATACAGATAGATACATAGATAGATAGATACAGACAGATACAGATAGATACATAGATAGATAGATACAGACAGACAGATACAGACAAACAGACAGATAGATAGATACAGACAGATACAGACAAACAGACAGATAGATAGATACAGATAGATACTGACAGACAGATAACTTTGTAAAAATGGACTGTTATAAGTAAAAATAAAGTTAATAAAAATGTATGATCCACAGTACTGTTAATGTATTGCAGAAAATGCCTTAGGGGGTCAAAATGTTGTCCTCAAATTATCTGTCTTGGACACTTCATATTTAATTAATTAGAAAAACAAAAATCAATATGTTACTGGTAACGCGGAAGTAAAGATATGCCTCCCCCCATATAATAGACTTGGTTACAAAAACTGTGCAATGTGCAATGTTCTTCCACTCATTCCAAATCTACAATAATTTTATATGATAAATGAGCGCAGCAAACTAGTGTGTGACTGATGTCTTCCCTATTGGTCACATATTAATGAATTGAGGCAGGTCAGATAGGCGGAAATCTGAATGGACATATAAAGGAAAAACACAGAAAACCATATGGTCCATTCAGGAGCCCCAGTATTAAACCTGTTTCCATTATCTCATGATATGGGTCATTGAAGTATGTATAGAGTTTCAGCAGACAGAAATCCCACATTTTTCCCCTGGAGTGATCACATGCCACCAATTAATAGAGCCATTAATTCCATGCAGAGGCTTTAGGGCTCTTGAAGAAATGAAAAAGGGCCCTTTGTGGTTCAAATTATGAGAAGCTTCCCTTTTCATAATTGACAATTACATGCTACAAAATATAAAGCTTCGCAGAGCAGCAAGATAAATCTACTCATCTTCCTACTGGCCCCTAGGGAAATATGGGTACCAGGGACCTCCAAATGACTCAGAGTGAGGTTTGACCTCAAGAATTCTTTCTACCTCTTGCTAACAGCTATCCACCTGTACAACCAGACTAGGCCCCATCTGATGTCCATGTTGACAAGTCTTCTTTAGTGCCCAGACAGGAAGACATACAATCGAGAGATCATAACTCTAAAACTAGCAAAAAGCTTTAGTCAATAAGGTCAAAGTTCGTTGTGATGTCAAGAGATAAAAATAGGAGCTGACATTCTATTACGCCAGTCAGGAGAACATTTACTCATAAGGTTTGTTAACAAGGATCCCTAAGCTGGTTACACTTAAGAGAGACCTTTACCAGTCAGACCACTGGTCAAATACACATATATATATACTAATAATACTTTAATACTTATTTAAAGAATACCTTTTACATGCACAAAGCAAAAGGTATGTTGAGAAATCTTGAGGCACATGTCTTTGTTTCTTGAGTAGAATAACATTAAACATTGAACAAATTAAACTGAGCAGGATTTTGGTTTATTTTTGGAACAGACCGGTAAATAATCTCACATGAAGGGATTAAAGGATACCATGTGATTAAGGATATGGGATCGGGGTAGTCACAGTTACCCCCCCAATCCAAGTAAATCTTATTTTAGTCCAGAACAGACCCTGCACCTTTAGTTCCACTACTAAATGGGATTACTAAATTAGTTATATAATTGTGGGCCAAGAATATTGTAGGTGAAAGGGTAATGGGGGGGGGGGGGGGGGGGGGGGGGGGGGGGGGGCAAATCCCAAATGTAGCACCTTGGATAACTCACCTCTAGTTATACTGCATTAAAAGAAGTCTAGTATACACCTATCCAATGTAACAAGAATTATCCAGTTAAAATAAATGCTTCTACATGACTAGACAAAAAAAATCCAACTACAATTCCTTCTTTATAAAGTATCATTGATATTCATTATGAATGATTTATTCACCAATGTATCTGTAAGGCTCTGTGACAGATGTTAAACCAGGTCTATTCCACTGGATGATCCTTTAAGCAGACAAGCCTTACTCTTTTTTTTTGTTATTTTTGATTGATGTTGGGGGAAAGATCCGAGGCTCAGCGTTCTACCTGGTGTTTCCCCATATACATGATGCTTTTCCCTGGAATCTCTTCCAGTCTGTCTCTATTTAACTATATTTAAAATTTGCTTAAGCAGAATTCTATCTACTTTTTATTTTGCTAATGCTACATACATGTGGACGTTTGAGATTTACGTTAAATACGCGAGGAGTATCGGTAACATGTGCCAGACGTAGATGCAACTTGGGGAAGCATATCCAGTGGCTATTGTAATCGTAAAAAAATTCCATTAGAAAATAACAGCTATTTATAATTTAAAGCACACTTCATGTGAACTTGTAAAATAAGAAAGGGAACGGTAAACTGGAATTGCTAACATTTTTTACACAACCATGTAGCTGTATCCCTACCAGAAGCTAGGACACGAGGGGTGCATGGCCATTCATCCCTCATGGATGAATGGCCATGAACTGGGGGGCACTTACCCCCTCTCAGTACACCCATGATAATGTTTCTCTTCAGTGGAAGCACATGAACACTAAAATTTGTGCACACATACAAAATTCCCATCCCAATTCACTAATTTCAGTCCTATGTCTAATACCTTCATGTGTTTTACATTCCTGGACACTTCTTTATTGAAATATCTGTTCTGCACCAGTCTGCCATACTGTATCATTCAGTTGGATCCAACATGACTGCCCCAAGTCACACAAAAACACCTCCTCTGCTCAACCATTTCCTCTCCACCTCATAGCAAACATACCTGGCCTTTCATCTCTACCTAATAGGCAAGACTGTGGTAAGGCAGAAGCATATGGAGCTGGACCTTGACTCCTATTTTAAACCTTCCAAACTGCTCATGAGAAAATTCCACAACCCTGGAACATCCCCACTGTCCCTCCTCTGCCCACAGAAAGTCTCCCTAAACTAAATGCTTGGAAAACAAACTCTTTGTGCTATAATGCCCCCTTGACATTCCTTTGTTGGGTTCCATACAGTCACTTGTGGACTGTCTGCTTACAGGTCCTCTCTGAACTTTGCCTGTCCATTCCATAGGGGTGCTTAATGTAGTTCAGCCAGCCTTAAGTGGGTAAACAAACAGGACTTTCTTCATCACATACTGGCTTATAAAGAAGATGACAATGTGATAAACAGACATGAATATCCCTTTCCTGAACACTAGAGAAGGACTAGACATAAGCATGTTATCAAGATCTAACTAACCAAGTATCACAGCAGCAAACAAGCTGTAACGTCTGTCTACAGAACACGTAACTCATTGGGGGAAAAGTTAAATAATAAGAGGACAATTCCCCATGATCGTCTACACTTGTCTGGACCACTACAGTTTTGACCCCCTCCTAGATTTCCTGGTGGGCCTGCAAGACCATGTTCATCAATATTATAAACCCCAACCCTTCCCTTGTTTAGTTTGAGACATTGAGGACCTTCCGAACTTCTCTATACCAGAAGATGTGGAGATCAGGCAACACAAATATCTAACATTGCTCTTGTCTTTTTAGTCATTTCCATTTTCACTGTGGCATGGCAAAGGATTAGGAGAGTAAAATAAAGGCACTTGTTCTTCTTTTTTTTTCTTAATCGAGTCTGATCCAGTGCTTAAAATGCACATTCAGAAGGTGTTTAACTTCCAGTTACCGTGTTGGCTTTGATGCTCAGTCAGCCTCTGTGACATCGCTCCTGCCTGTGAAATATAAATGCCTTTAAACATGTTGTATTAGTTAAGAGCCCCCATTCAGCATAGTTAAACCATGCTGTAAGCTTTTCTTATCCTCTGTGAAGTAAGAACAAAGGTTTTCTAGAAGCCCAACGAGGAAACAGAGAGGCGTAACATAACCTGCTGGGCAGAGATTTTTCCCTCTAGGGCTTCAAAAACACAACACATCACCGCAAAAAGGTTTGAGTGAAAGTAGCTGCCAGACACCAGTGGTCTGGGGGAAATCAGAGAGAATAGGGGGAGACAATAGAACACAGAAGGGAAACCAAAATAATTGAGAGAACACTGACAAAATTCTGATGCTACGGGTGGAAGTAGGTAATGTTACTTCGGCTGAATTAATCAAGATGAAATATTGTAAGACGTTGAGCACGGTTTGGTGATTATTTATAGGTGTGTTTTGACAAAAGCATGAATGAGCAGTCGTGACCACTCACTTGGCTGTCTATAATTTAGCAAAGAGACTCCACTTACTGAGGTGACATTATAATGTCCTTATGTGTCAGTGTTTCTATGTGTTTCTATGACCAAGGTTGACTGAGCTTGACCATATGCACAATTGCAAACAGAGATACCTGACATCTTTTTGAAATTTGGGTAAGGTTTACATTAGAGGGGATTATGGATTTTTAAGGGGAGTTAACATTAGGTTAGAAACTGTTGTAACTGAATCAGTAAATGCAAAACCAATCTACAAATAAAGCGCACCTCAAATCAACTAAACCCTTCCAGGACTTCTTACCCATCATTCCAGTTGAGAAACACTACACATACACTTTATATACACTACATGTTATAGAATCATCTTGTGTGAATGTATCACATGATATAATACACTGCCGCAACTCTGTAATTGTCTTCTGTTGGAAAGGCAAATGTAATATTTTAGTTCAGTGGAGTGATAAATAATACCAAAGGCAATCATTTACAGAGGTATATTAACCTATTGTAAGGAACCTCCAGGGAACAACAGGAACATGAGAGGAAACACAAACAACAGGAAACATGGAAACAGGGTCGCCATAAGGGAAACAGAAGCAAACCCAGAGCCCATTACACCACCAGGTGCAATAGACATAGAACACAAGTGCCAGGTCCATGAACACACTAAACATTGTGGTTCACCACTTGGAAGTGCCAGGTGTTCTGACCGTTGCAAGTTCAGGAACAGGTGCAGGAACAAGATGCCACAGAAACAAGGCAGCCATAGGGGAACAGAAGCGAACCCAGGCCTGTAAGCCAGGACCAAGAACAGACTCAGGAACAGGACACTCAAGAAACCACAGGAACTGGGTAGCCGTAGGGGGAAAGAAAAGAACCCCAGACCCGCATACCAGGAACAGACTCAGGTACAGGTGCAGATGTAGGAACAAGGTGCGAGAGTGGATCCTCAATACCACAGAAGGCACTGGTTAACACTTTGGTGTGGAGTCTATGGAGGGCCAGGTCTTCACCCTAAAACCCCCGCAAGGGGGTATGGCCTTTTTTACAGACATTTCCCAGGTCGTGACTCTTAGAGTAACCCCCCATTGGTGGCAGCTGAATAGACTCACATAAAAACTCTGGCAGATACTCTGAACAGCAGAACTATAACATAGAAACCATAGTAGTGCAGCATAACATAATACAGCAATCTTTGGCACACTTTGAATTGAAAAACACAGCACCCATTAGAAGCAGCTCAGAAACAAGGTAGACAGCTCAGGAACAAGGATAGAGTAAGACGCTGTAAGCAGGCTGGTACTGAGCTTCACAGAAGCTGTAGGTGTAAACTGTAAAGAAACTTACTGACGATCTGATACTCAGAAGCAGACTTGAAACACAATCCGAAATACTGGGCTGGAGAGCTGACTCTCTATAAAACAAACTTGAAACAAGAACTGAGACTTGGAACAGAGGATACATAAAAATGGCTTCCAGAATGCCAGGCAGACAAACAGAATCCTTCTTTCCACAGGTAATATTGCTTAATGATCGAGCACTGCCTTTAGCAGTGCTCAGTCTTTTAAATTTGGATACTGTAGTACAAATTTACATTTAGATCAAAACATGGTAAGACCTGGTTGGTTATTTTTTGGGGAGATGCACTGCTTTGTGAATAGAAGCAAATGGTGATTTCAATGACACCCCATTAGCTATGGAATGGACATGGGAAAGGAATTAAGAGAAAGTACAATCAAATTTTTTTTTTTTGTTGAGCTAAACCCTTCTCAGGAGCACCACCCCAAAGTGCCCAGTAAGTTGGCATCTTGGGAAGTCTTGCCTGTGAGTCAATGCATAATCCTCAACTTTCACCAGATAAAGCCAGTACCAAGAAAGGATTGTCTGATGAGTCCTATTTTAAGGCTGACTTTGGACGGAAGTCCTACATATTTGTGTATGCTTTGTGTGGATGTAACTGCCATATTGACACACAAAGGTGCCAGCACAGATAAAGTGGATGAACATTCTGGGTGTAAATTTTGAAAATATGGTAAGACAAGGTGGTTATCACTAAAAAAAAAAAAAAAAAAAAGGTTGAAAGGTTGTCTTTTATAAACAAGGTTCCAAAGTGTGCTAAAAGTAACAAGGTTTCTATAAAATTTCACTGCAAGCCATTACTTAAAAGAAGTTATTACAAGAGACCAAGCAAAGAATGTATCAGCGGATGAGATATCTGACCTCTGATTCACACAGTGGTAAGCGTTAAACATTGGCATGCAGAAAGAAAGCTATGGAAAATTGAATCATAAAGAGCCAGTGTTTTCAGATGAACAATCCCTCCAGTAAGAACTGCTGTCATTCAAAGGCACTTAAACCATTTATGCAAGGTTATCAAAAACTGCTCAACAAATGATGACTATACTCTTAGCTTCCATGGTCTCAAATCATTGGAATGTTTCAATAGCAGGTAGGCAATATCTCCCATGGTGGAGGATGTCATGATTAAATGCTTAGAAGGGTAGAACTAACTGTTTTGACATTATTTTAATTCCTAGCCTGAGGGTTGAAGGGCATATATTGAGATGTACATCTAATGACCAGTACTAACATGCATACACAGTGTTTGGTTATGGCGAGTTATTTCTAAATGACTTCTTCAGGATCTCAATCTGGTTTGACAGGGGTAACATTTAAACTTCAAACTGGTAATGCTCAGGGGAGTATGGCTAAAGGTGAGCAAGTCAAGATGAGGGTTTGAAGGTTTTAGAATTTGGTTAGTTCTGATTTCTCCAAAAAATCGAGATGTTACCGAGAACACGTATCATGAACAACTTTTGTAGTTATCAGCTGCATTTCATAGTAAAAGACATGGGATGACATTGTCCTTAGGCCCCTGATAACTACCTTTATGTTATTTAGGATACACTAGTTATGAAAAACTTCAGTTTTGTAGTTGAGTGGTTTTAGTTTTGTATGGGACCCTGAAAAATAGAAAACAAATGTGGAGGAAGAAATGAAGTGGAATTCAACCCGTTTCTGGCTTTTAAATATGATTGGACATGCTCCACACGTTGAAATCCACAAGGTACTGGCAAAGTGAATAAAGAATTTTTTTGTTTCCAGTAGGTTGATGACCTGACTCAAGCTGGCAAAGGCAGAGCTGATGTCAAGCATAACCAATTCAGATGGTTGGATGAGTGTTCACAGTATAATTCTCTTGTGCGCTGTTGTTAGGTAACATGTACCTACCTTCTTTATTGCACGGATTGTTGTGTTGTTGTGGAGGATTTGAAGACTTGTTGTTGAAGAATATAGAGGGTTGAGTTCTACATAATTTTTTTCCCTTAAATCATAACATGACGGATGATCTTACAGCGGCTTCCATATTCCACAGAAGGTTTGCCAGTAATGTCCTCCACTTACACAGGCCATAGCGTGCATCATCTGCGCTGCTTTCCTATTTCTTATTTTTTAGAAAACATTTTTTAAAAGCCAGATTAATAGTGCATGGAAGCAATGCATGCGTTGAGATGGGGGTCATTTGTAAGGAGCAAATAATGTTTGTTAATTTATGGAGCACTTTGCATGCCCGTGCACTGATAATTCATCTATTCGTCAAGTGTCATAGTCTGTTGAAATAGCAAATTCATCAAGGCGTATTGTTTCAAATTCTCTGAGTGAAATTTAATAAACTCGGAAAAAGCCGATTTCACTTTTCCAAGTTTATTCCCGCAAGATCTCGGAAGTTTCTTGTGGCAAATATCACGGGATTTTTTTGATTGATATTTACTGACCGAAACGTTTCGATCGAGTTTTTCTATCACATTTATTTCGATGGAAAGATAGCCATACTTTACATTAGTAGTATGGCTACCTTTACATCGAAAAATTGAGATTTAAAAAAAATCAATCAAAAAAGCTTCTGTCAGTAAATATCGATTGAAAAAATCTCGCAATATTTACCGTGAGACACTTCCAAGATCTCTTGGGAATAAACTCAGAAAAGCAAAATCGGGCTTATCCGAGTTGATTAAATTCAGCCCATATTATAAGTGTCTGTCTGTGTCAATAGAGAGTAGAAAATTAGGGGTTGATGGCAGGGCTCCTAATGTTCAAAAGACAATGCAAATAAGTGCATCTGACATGGTTTTCTTCTTCGCTGTAGGAATCTGTCACTTAGGGAAGGACGAGTAGAGAATTCACGATAATCGGAGCTTAGTAAGTGATGAGAATTCACTTAGACAATCAAATTCTCACTTTGATGAATACACAACTATGTGGGTCGAAAACGTAAAATCCCACCAGAAGTTTGTCAGTATTGGATCCTTGAATACAGTTAAAATGAAGCCATAGTACATTTAATGTAAAAATAAAATATACATATGTCTTTATTTTTTAATCTTCTTTGTAAGAAAAGAAGTTGAACAAAAAAAAATGCAAATTTTTCAAAGAAAAAGACAGAAAGAAAAAGAGAATGTAAGTGCATAGGCAAAACGGTTGAATTCTGCTAGTTTACTGGGATGAAATGTGGATGATGCATTGCAGCCAATAGTATAAACTTCCCACAACCTTGGATTGGTAAAAGTCAAACTGAACCCATGAATTTTCTGTCTGTGAATTTTGATAAAGGCTGTATTGTATTTTTAAGGCTAATAAAAGTGAGCACAAGGTAGACGAGTCCTCTTAGCAGACACGCAATCCACTCTCCGGTTCTATACCCACGCAGGGAAACCTGATCGGTCACATTTGGATCTGCTTCATGTGAATTGCTCCAACATGTTTTTGTTTAGAAATCTCCCAGGCCCTGGGAAGGCTGGGGGAATTGTGAGGAGCAATTTTAACATCTAGTTTCTCTACGACTGAGGTTTGGGTGAAGTCTTCCCTGAATGGCTGGAGTAAGCTGCTTCGGGATGCGTTGGGAGTTTTCCAGAAGTTCTCCAGCGAAATGAGAATCCCTCTGACATTCCCGGCTCTCGATTACCTTTCATCACATTCAAATCAGTGCTGGGCAGGGGGTGGTGGACATTATTTCTGTATTTCACATCCTTGGACTTTCTACATAAGTAAATATAAAACTAGATACCAACATATACATGAATTTTCTTCTCTGTTCTTGCACTTGTATTTATGTAATTTATAACTAAGATATGCCCACGTTGTGCTCCCTACTGCACAACAAATCCCAGCATCCCCCAAGAGCCAAACACTGATACAATAATAAATGAACAGGAACACGTTTCATGGCTTTTATTATTTAAATGTTGATGCATATTTGTTTATATTTGTCCACGTGTCAGATGCCTGCATTCACCATTTTCTTTCATATATATACTCAAAATTAATCAAATCTGAAAAATAATCAAAATGGCTATTATTACAGTTTTTGGCTTTTTTCTTTTGACAATTTGGTTGCATATTTCCTTTTTTTAATGCATATTTGATGTGATTGTGCAGTTTTTACCATACACCTGTCCACTTGGAATAAAGGAGTAAAATTGAGAATGTAGAGGTAGATTTCACCAAATTTAGGCTAAAAAAAAAAATTTGATTGTAGAAATGTCCTAATCATATGCTGTAACCTCTCTTACAGAGGTTTCCATTTTTTACCCGTAACTATGGCCCCTTTGTCTAGTTAGGATCTATATGCTCAGATATGATTGGACTTTGCTTTGTGTCCGTCCAATCATAAACTGGCAAATGGAAGTTTTACACTAATGTCTTTTTAAACGTGGTTTCCTACACTACATGCAATATTTATAAATTATTTCACTTTCAAACATTAATTATTTAGTGTGGGAATGTATTTTAAATGTACAGCATATTAATTTGGAGGGGAAAAATCCTCCTTTAAACCTAGGCTAGTAGCAGATGTAGGATACATCTAAGGGAGTAATTCAGGAAAGTCCGAACTTACTTGGCGATCCTTCGATTCACTTCGCAGAGACTGGTACGCGCTCCCTGCTCTTCTGCACACGGAGATCAGCGTACGCTTTAAAGGTACTTTGAGTCGCCAAGCTCAGCCGAAGTACCTTTAAAGCATTTGCTGATCTCCGCATGCAGGAGAGCAGGGAGCGCGTACCAGTCTCTGCGAAGTGAATCGAAGAATCGCCAAGTAAGTTCGGACTTTGCTGAATTACTCCCTAAGGCTCTATTCTGTGGGATGAACCTTGCAAATTGTGGAAGCCTGATCTAGGTCCCTTAAAAGAAGGTCAGATCAGTTGTATTGTATTGATTCATTCATATAGTGCTGATATATATTACGCAGTGCTTTACAGAACTTTTCACTTCAATCCCTGCCCTGTGGAGCTTACAATCTAGTTTCCCTATTTAGTTACACACACACAGATACTTTGGGCAAAATTTTAAGTCGTAAAGACCGCTCTCTGCATTGTTCATGGAGAGATTACCATTCAAGTTTTTCTAAAGCATTTTATGATGGAAAGGTAGCCATACTTTACATTAGTAGTATGGCTACCCTTTTATTGAAAAATTGAGACTGAAAAACATGCGCGGTAATCTCGCGGGCACAGCGCGAGATCTTGTGTATCGAGAGCGGCCTTTCCGAATTTCGCTTAAACTAAGGCCAATTCAGTCAGGCTTCAATTAACCTATGTAGTATGTTTTTATGGATTGTGGGAGGAAATCGGAGTGCCCAGAGGAAACGCGGGGAGAAAATACAAACTCAGGATGATGGCAAATTATTGAAATTGATTAATGATTGAAATTGATAGCGTCAACAAAAAGTCATGTTAAAAAAGAAAATTAACATTTTTTTTTTCTAAAACAGATAAAATGTTCAAAATTGGCAAGTTTGGAATGTGCTACTTAAAAATATATGGGTGCTTAAAACAGATAAATATATTAAAATAAAAATCTTTTATCCACAGTGATTTTGGTGGGAACAAAAATTAGTTAAAGCACTTTACAACTGTTTGTTACACCTTTCAGCTGTCAAGGAAGAGGTTAATTAGGAAGGTTAAACAAAGCAGTTGTCCTGATTTATGGCTGTAATGGAGACTTTCTCCAATGGTCAGTGGGTACTTGGACCTATTCTAAGATTTATCTCTGTAAAGCCAGACTGGAGTTGATGGATTAGCCAGACTCACTTGTTCCAAACAGACACACAAAGACTTATTTTTTATTTTATTTTACAAAGAAAAAGATATTGCTAATTTAGGGAAAACTAATAAGGAAATGACCCCAGTCTAGGAAACAATTCGAAAATTTTAAAACCCGCCAGACATTAACCCTTTCCTGGTCGCAAGTAACGGGAAAAGGATTTGTAGATGTGAACCCTGGATTACAGATAATAATTATGTTACAATGCTGTAATAATTGTGAGCGCACACCAGGGGCAGTATAAAAATACTGGAAGTGCAACTGTTTTAACCAAATAATGCAGCAACAAAAGAAACAATTATAATTGCACCTTCCCTGGTCCTTGTACTTTCAATATATACAAGTGCAGAAATGCAAGTTGGGGTATCTGACTGTAACGTAAGCAAAACACAAACAGAAGGTGATCTGTCAATCAAGCTGACTATTTTACCATTTTAAGAATGACTCTACTTAGTCTTAGAAAATAATAGGAGCAGGATTTGTCAAAGCTCAAAGACATTTTCAGCCAGTCAAGCAAGTCTGCTGACCCAGCTTGACTTGGCTTTAGGTCACACGACACAGTGATTCACCTGCAGCAATACGGCACTACAAGTAAATCACAGGAAAATCCAAGGTTAGCTTTTCTTGGGAAGGTGGGGGAAGGAAAGTTGGATGGAATTTTTTTTTTTTTTAAATCAGCCCTGCTTTAAGTGAAGCCGCCCCTTTAACAAACAGGCCCCTATATGTTATATTCGGTAAGGTGCTTAATAACTACTGATTATCCTGTATTTCTTTATTTGATGGGGTGGCACATGCCGAACTCTCATTTGGACAACTGCCATCCAGAAATGAAAAGAGGAAAAAAAAAAATAATGTATCAACCGAAGTCTGCAGGGTTCATTCCTGAGTTATTAGTTGTGAGAGAAATTTATAGCCTCACCAGACTTTTCTACCCAAAATCTCTTAATGCAGAACGTTGGGGAGGTGGTGCGTTGTTTTCTATTATTAAAACACATCACCATATAAATCTTAAGCTGGCGTGACGGACAGGTGAAAATAATCACTGGATGACAGAGCTGTCACACCAGGGGTACTCGGAAGCTTACACACAAAATGAGTATTAGCGCGGGCAAATTAAAATGGGCTTCAATAATCAACACTTCTACAGCTTTCGCCTTTATTTCGTCAGTCCTCCAGAAGGTAACCCATTCACACCCAGAGGATAAAAACACGGAGAGCTCAAAATTAAATGGCATTTTTAATATTATATATATATATATATATATATATATATATATATATATATATACACACACACATATACACACAGCATTCAACGACATAAGCACCATAGCAACCAATCAGAAGTTCATATTATTTATCTGACTGCAGCAGGCAGAGTGTTGCTAACTGCTGGTTGCTATGTGTTACTGATCTCCAGTAATCTGCAGTTAGTTGTTGTTGTATAAATCAGTGGGCATTTTTATGAAGATGCTAAATAGTGGGGGGAAAAAACAGTATATAATGTACTTTTCCTCTTTTCTACCATTTGGCACATTTATTACAATTTTACGTAATAATGAGATTTTGCCCCTTGTATAAGTATTCCTAAGTGTTTTTTTTTTTCATTTTATTTCCAAAAGAAATGTAAGATCCCTTTTCTCGGTTGATTTAAAGGTACGTAGCCAGTGCTAATTTCTTTCTTATTTAGAGAAATCCACATCCTTCCGGGTTTACATATCCCTCAATCCCATGAGATGTACAACTCATTGTCTATTTCATAACCTGCTCTACCCTCATACAGGAGTGGACTAGGGTATGGTTCAGTAGTATAAATTACCTTTAACTGACCCCTCCCCCTGCAGCACCTTTTCCCTGTTCTGGCAGGGGGAAGAGGCCAATTAAAGGTAATTTACCTAACTTCCTGGTATCCAGAGCGGGCTCCAGGCCTTCCATGGGTTGTGGGATTTTGCTGTAGCAGTCATTTCAGTGAGTAGATAAGCCCCCTTGGATTTTCTTACTAACTCATCACTTTAGATCACTACACTCCGATAGTCACAAATTCTCTCTTCATTATTCACAAATTCTCTCTTCATTATTCACTATGAGGGTTATTGTCTATAGTCCGAATTGTCTTGGTGTGTGTCAAGGTGTGAATTCGCCACTTCCCCATATTCGGGTAATCAGAAAACTCTGTGACATGGTGAATTTGCCAGCTAATGATGGTCACACAATAGTCAGATACTGATGCAGTCTCGACTTTACTACAGGAATATATACATCACTGTTGTGGATTTGCTATGGGAATTCTCTAGTTAGTGAATAAGGAGTAGAGAATCAGGGCGTAGCCAACCAAAGTGATGAGAATTCCCTTCAACAGTCAAATTCTCACTTTAGTCAATAACCCCCTAAGTGGCTGACGTACTTAATTGCATAGAACAGCGTATTCAGTCCGGTAGTAGGAGCCCTGTCATCACATCCCTAATTCGTTACTATGATTCGGCATATTTAAACTGGCGCATTCAACGGAATATAACTTACCGAATTCGCTACTTCAACAGACTCTGACACTCAATGAAATATCCTAAAGTACAGCAACCAGCCATGGAAGTTTGCAACTCTCGTAAAGAGACTCATGGAATCCCGCGACTCATGAATAAGCCCCTGGTAAACAATAAGGAGATAAATACAGTTGAGGCAAAAAATGATACAGAAATGTTCCTGTTCTAAAAACTGGTAGAGAAGAAATAAAATAAAATGAAGCTTAATAAGCAGGGCTTGTCAAAGTAGTTTTTCCTTAAAAACAGGTCACAATGATTCGCTAACAAAATATTTATATCTTTCCTTATCTCTTTATCTAAATCATATTGATAAATGGCAATATTAATTATATATATATATATATATATATATATATAAATAACATTATATAACAGTAGGCTGTGCAAGATGTGCACTCATGGATTTATCAGGGGGTTGCTAAAGGGTCATGATTTACAGCTCTCTAATCACCATCATCTAGACACCATTAGAGCGACCCCCTGCCCAAGTAAGTGTTGCACTTGGCTTTAAGGAAAGCCGTATTTAAAGAGCCTATATAATTTGTGCTTTAGGGGAAATATGCAATTAATAAATAAATAAAACCAGCCAGAGAACCCAATAGTATCTGCCATATGCTTTTTTTTTACCCCCCAGAGCTGGTTACTGGTAGTCAGTATGTTCAAGGACAACTAAAGCTTGTTTTTATCTAAGGGGAAAGGAGGAAATACTTACCCACAGGGCCGGGCCACATTTTTTTTTTTGCGCCGTAGGTGGAGTAATCAATTCGCACCTGCCTCCACCCCAGTCCTTGATGACTGACACTCCACCCCCCACCAACACACACACACCTGCATAATCCCACTCTCAGCCTGCTGCACTGCTTAGTTGGCTAGTAGCGCTTCGATGCTAGCCCGATGATCTGATTCTTATACTCTGTGCGCTGCTCAGGGGATTAGAATCTGATCATCGCCAGCTCTGCATAGAAGTACTAGCAGAGTACAGGCATCTTACTCCTCAGAGCTCCTAGTAGGACGTCATCCTCATGAGCAACCCCCTGCCGCTCTGTAAGAAAAAAATTCTTAAAAGGTAACGTTTTTCCCTGTCCCCCAAATTGCTGCCCCCTCCATCTGCTGCCCCCCAAAATGCTGCTTTCCTTCCCCACTTTCCCCTGAGCTACCTGCCCCACAACATCCCCCATTCCCCACACTGTGCTTCCTCCACAACCCTC
>WMED01005634.1:0-19279 GCA_019650415.1 Pipa parva
ATTCATGTTTAAGTCATTTATTAGATTATGCACCCGTTTCCAAAACGGATGTATCAGGTTGCGTGTCCATTTATGGGATTATATTTGTATTGGATATTGTACTGTTTTTATCCAGTGATTGTGGTTATTTTTGTGTTATTTTTGATTATCCTATTAAATAAACATAAGCTCTACATGACATTGTTGGAGGTATACATATAAATAGATGGCCCTTGTGTTCTGTACCCCTATTAAATCTCATCCATACCTCCATTGCCTCTTGGATATTCAAAAATGTTATTCATTATTAATATGTTTTTTGTATAAAATAATTTTGCAATCTACTCATGAAAACCATCATCTGGAATCTCCATTTTTATGGGTTGTAAGCTGAAGATCTTAGAAGAAAACTGCTATTTATCCACATCACATCAATTTTTTTCAAATCTCTATTTTTAATAAATAGAATAACTTTCCAAATTTGTGTTTTAGTTTATTCCTCCCACATTCTCCTTTATTCCTTGTAAGTTATAAATCTTGAGTTCCATAAAGCATGATTTTCCTGCCTCTGCATGATTACTACAGTAGCAGCCTATTGCGACTGTCTTTATGTGGGGAATTCGTACCTATACGCAAATATTCGGACTTAAGTGAATAACCCCCATAGTGCCTTATCAATGTATCAAAAAAGATGGATAGTTTTAAATGTTAGAATATAGAATATAAAGTAAACAGTGATGTGACGAAAAAACAGTTAATGAAAGATCTCCAAAAAATCTTATTTACACGATAAATCACACAAACATCCCACCTCAAGTGTATAAGGGGGCTCACCAGATTTAAAATCTTTAATGCACGTAAAATTCCAAACATAATGAATCCACAACAGTGATGCCCAATCTTTTTCTGCCTGGGGGCCACATAAATTTGCGACACGCATGTCACGGGCCACTTCAAAGTCGCAATAATTTTAAAGTTGCGGCTTGCGACAATATTCTCATTATAAAGGCGTGACTGTGACACTAGCAGTCTATAGCGATTGTCTTTAGCTGGCAAATTCACACAACAATTTGGACTGGGGGATAGCACTGTGTCACGGGCTGGATATGGCCAGGGGGCCATAAGTTGGGCATCACCGATCCACAGAATTAGAAACTCTAAGCAAGATTTTGGTCGAGGATTTTTTGATGATGATTGATAGTATATGGAGTACATCAATTTGCCAAAAGGATTGGAATAAAATCTCATCCCACCATCATAAGAAAACAGAAAAAGCTTGCATAGCGTAAAATACATTTGAATCAAATCACTGTAACATGTGAAATAACACTCACAATTAAAAAAATGAATAAAAGCCTCTCATATAGGCACTTAATGACCAGCTTTCTGAGTCCTCTCTCTACGCGTTTTGCTGCTTATCTGAAGTCTGCAGCTTCCTCAGGTGTAAGAATAATAGTGTACTGAAAATCAGCTGCAGTTCCCGATATGAATCGTGAGATTCCCTCAGGTAAAACTGAAAATGCGTCATTCCTTACTTCTGGCTTCAGCATTGGAACGCATATGTGTTCCACACTGAGTTACTGTAGCCAGAAGGATGTCAGAGAACTGTGCTGCTGGTGAATGGAACACGTATGCATATAATTACAAAAATAGAAACCAAAATCTCACTAAGCAAGATAAACTTGCCCTTGAAAAATTGACTGCTAATTTAGATATAGTTATCAGACAGGAAGATAAGGGGGTAAGTATTATCATACAGAACAAAAGCGATTACATTACAGAAGCTCATAGGACGTTGAATGATACCAGTACTTATAAGAAATTGAGTCTTGATCCCACTAAAAAATTTTTAATTGAACTTGATTTTCTCTTAAATGAAGCTAAGTCCAAAAGTATTTTGAGCAAATGTGAGTAACTATTTCAGCTGCAGTTCAACATTTGTATCTTGAGATTCCCACGGGTAAAACCAGAAAGGTGTCATCCGTTACTTCCGGCTTCAGCATTGGGATCAAGCCATTTTGCTCCCTCCTCCAGTGGGGAAAATATTTTTCAAGTTGCAAAGTGGGAGGAGCACATGCTCTGCTGACGTTCAATGAGAAGAAGCATCGGAGGTCATGGGCGGGGTTAGGGAGATGAGCTCCGAGCCACAACAAAGTGGCTGAAGAGCCGCATGTAGCTCTTAAGCCGTGTGTTGCCAACCTCTGGTCTAGGGGACACCTAGGCACACCTGCTTCACTATGATTTTTTTTAGATTTCTTAAGCTCATTTCTAAATGTAATATGTAAAAATAAAAAATAGAATAGTATTGGAGCACTATTTGGACTACCAGTATATTTTTCTCTCAGGGGGAGATCTCCTGCTAGTACACATGAGGACAGCATTTAGCAAATAATAATGCCGAGCTACAGGATTTCTTATGAAAATGAAATGAAAGCAGTTTATTGTTACAAATCAATATTTATATATTAACAGTTAAACTGGATTCACTTTATACAGGTACTTATAAATTGTATAGTTCAGGCAGTGTAGCTTTCACAGCAGAGCACTGGTTATTGCAGTCACCTAAAGCTATCACTTATACCCTGACTGAGAAGCCTTATAAAAGAACATCCCTGGGAGTAGTAAACCCACTCTCTCCTGGATGGAGCTCAATACTAACCAGATAAATATCTTACAATACACTCTCACTAACCTAGAGTGAGCTATGAAAGAACTTCTGTCTCTAGCTAAACTAATCAGGTCTCACCTCTTCCCTCCCAGGAAGAGGAAATGACTTAATCCTGCATTGCACTCTGGGAACAATCTCTCTTCCTTAAAATACTATGCATTGTATTGAAACACTAGATTACTAGTGACATCTACTGGCTGGAGCAAGGAGCGACAAAGTTTGCTATAAAACAGACTTCAGAAATTCCAATATTAACACTTTGGGCGAAACGTAATAAAATTGAAAATATTGATATCACGATATCGGATGATTTTGCAGATATCGGCAATATCGATATTGCGATATCAGTAACATCAATATCACAATATTGAATTTTCCATTGATATTATGGATTTTCCATATAAATAAACAGATTAAAAGTTTCGATCGGACTTTGATATCGCGGTATAGAAAATCTCGCAATGCTTACCGGGAGAAACTTCAAATTATTCTCCCGATTAAACTTGAAAAAGCCGAAAAGGCTTTAATAAATTTTGTCCGAATTCAAGTCTCATACATTATAAAAAATGTTCTCTTCTAGTTTAAAGGAGAACTGAAGGTCTAAAACAAGATAGTCTTATTAAAAACCTTACCAGTTATAGTGTTGATTTGCTACAGTCACAGCATGAGCTGTGCTGTAATTAGCCGGCATCCGATGATTCTTCCCAGCTCTGGCTGACTGAGAAGCAAGCTCTTCCCAAATTGTTTCACCGTCGGTGATAAATGGATGAAACATCATCACGTTCATTGCGGGGTCCAATTAAAATGCCCCCCACAATGAGCTTGATGATGTGTGAGGCCAGTGAAACAAGTGGGAGTAGGTTCGGGCTGGCTTCTCAGTCAGCCAGTGCTGTGAAGAATTATTGTGTGGGAAGAATCATCGGATGCCGGCTATTTACAGCACAGCTCATGCTGTGACTGTAGTGAATCAATAGTATAACTGGTAAGGTTTTAATAAGTCTATCTTGTTTTAGACCTTTAGGTCCCCTTTAAATTAATATAGTATATAAAATAATCCACCATTATCCCCAGGCCTCCCTATCCAACTTCCAAATTTACGCATGTGTGTAAGAAACACTGACAATAAAATCAGTAGAATTATTTAGTCCATTTTATTACATTTTCATATTTTCTGGGCTGTAATTTCTGTGGAGATCTCGCAGGAAGAGGAAGTGAAGGGAAGGAATTCTGACACTTCATTCAGTATCAGTACTGCTCTCATCAGATATGAATCCATCATAATCCAAGCAGGCAAAACAGAACATTCCTATGACCTTCCAACACTCGGGACAATATACTGTATCACATTCTGGTGTTGGGCAAATATATGAGTCTTTTGTCCCCTTGCTTCCACAGACTACACACCGCTGGGTTTTGAATGGAATCCATTGTATCAGGGACTGGATTATCTTTTCTATTTTTGTTTTCAACTGTGAAAAAATAAAACACTTTTTTTTTGTAACTATCTCTTTGAAAATAGTAACCCAGCAGTAAAAGTTCTGTTCTGAATAACTTCTAAAATCCAACAGTCAAAAACTCGGCACTTAGTTCCCAACTCACTGATTCATTTACATAGGTAATGATCCCCTGGGAATATAAATATTAGATCGTTGTGTATAAATGACTCATACTATCTATCGTTATCCTAATAGTCCACTTTACCAGTCTAGTCTGACAAAATTAGTTAGTATAGCCCAGATAAAGGAAATATATGCTTCTACAGGGTAATATATTGGTTAACTTGTGACCAAAGCTGGTAACAGCATTTTCTGCAAATGTCTGGAGACATTTTTGAGCCAGCTAATTTATAACATCAGCCTAAGCAGCCTTCCAGAAGCTTTTAAAGACCATGTAACATAGTAACATAGTAACATAGTTTAAAAGGCTAAAAAAATATACAAGTCCATCCAGTTCTGCCTATTTTCCTACAATGTTGATCCAGAGAAAGGCAAAAAAACCCATGAGGGAAGAATCAATTATCCTCATAGTAGGAATACAAATGCCTCCCCGACTCTAAATATGGCAATCTGAATAATTCCCTGGAGCAACATCCCACCTTCAGTTATCTAGTGCCCATAGTTTGTAATGTTCTTGCACTGAAGGAAAGCATCCAAACTCCTTTTTATACTCTTTAATGGATTCAATTATGATAACTTCTTCAGGCAGAGAGTTCCATAACCTCACTGCTCTTATAGTAAAGAAACCCCTTCTATGTTGTAATATTCTACTATGAAAACTTTTTTGCTGTATACCCAGAGAATGCCACCTTGTTATAATTACAATTCTTGACATAAATAGGTTGTGGGAGAGATCTCTGCACTGATCCCTAATATATTTATACATTGTTATTAGGTTACCTTTAAATCTTCTTTTTTTTTCTAGATTAAAGAAGCCCAGTTTTGATAATCTTTCTTGGTACTCTAGTTTAACTATTCCTTTTATTAATTTACTAGCCCACCTTTGAACCCGCTCAAGCTCAACTACATTTTTCTTGTGCAATGGATACCAAAATTGCACACAGTATTCCATGTCTGACCAGTGCTTTGTATAGAGGTACAATAATGTTTTCGTCATGTGCGTCTATGCCACTTTTGATGCACCTCATGATCCTATTTGCTTTGGCAGCTGCTGCTTGACAGTGGTTGCTGCAGTTAAATTTATTGTCAACTAGAACTCCCAAACCATTTCTATGTCTGTTTTGCCCAGTGTTTTCCAATCTGGAAAATAATCTTGGCTTGCGTTTTTCCTTCCCATATGCATAACCTTACATGTATCATTGCTAAACCTCATTTGCCACTTGCCTGCCCAAGTCTGGGCAGTGTGGTAGCTCAGCAGCACTGAGGTCCTGGGTTCAATTCCACCCTGGACTTCATCTGCATGGGGTTCACGCTGCACTTGCGTGGGTTTCCTTCGGGCACTCCGGTTTCCTCCCACAATCCAAAAACATACATCTGTGTGTGTGACAAATTAGGGAAACTAGATTGTAATCTCTATGGGGCAGGGACTGAAGTGAATGATGAATCTCTGTAAAGTGCTGCGTAAAATAGTAAATAATAAAAAAGTCTACAACATATCTTGATCCTTCTGCAATAAAATACTATCTTCCTTTGTATTAACTAATTTGCACAGTTTAGTATCATCTGTGAAATTTTCATATGTAACCCCTCTGCAAGGTCATTTATAAATATATTGATGAGCCTTAGGGTACCCCACTATTAACAGTAACCCAATGTGAGTATTTACCACCCTCTGTTTCCTATCACTGAGCCACTTACTAACAAACCTATGCACATTTTCCCCAAGTCCAAGCCTTCTTTTGTATGTACCAGCCTTTTAAGTGTAACAGTATCAAATGCTTTGGAAAATTAAGGTATATGACATCCAGTGACTCCCCCTGGTCCAGTCTATAACTCACCTCCTCATAGAAGCTGATTAAATTTGTTTGGCAGGATCGATGTATAATAAACCCTATAAATGCTGATTTGGAATTAAACATTTCTTTGAAATGAGATACTCTAGGATAGCATCTGTTAGAAAGTCTTCAAACATCTTACCCACGATAGAAATTAGACTAACAGGTCTATAGTTTTCAGGATCACACTTTGACCCCTTTTTGAATATAGGGACCACATTTGCTACACACCAGTCTTGTGGAACAGTCCCTGTCATTATAGAGTCCTTAAATATTAAAAATAATGGTCTCTCTTAATTACCTTAAGACCCTTGGGTGTATATTGTCTGTAGTGACAGTATTCTTTCTCTTTGGGCCTCCACTGAGTGTTTGGAAGACTCTGTTTTAGAAGGATCAACTTGTAGACCTAGGTTCACTAGAATTAAAGCAGGAGCACTTCAGAGGGTAAGAGGCAGGGGCAGATAAGTACAGTTAACTAGCATTCCATGTGGCTGAAACAAGGCTGTGCATTCAAACAATATTACAATGAGGCCTCTGACAAACAATAGTTATTGGGTCCAATCAGGTCCCTTACAGGTAATGTTCAATACCTAGGAAAGCATCAAATGGTGCAGGAACCATTTTCTGGGTGTGGCCATGGTGAGTTGTGGGTGTGGTTTTCTTTTAATTATTCTGCACTTTGTGATGTTCACTGCATTTGAGAAAGGGCATGATTGCCCGAAACATATCATGCATGTTCATTAAATAGGTAGTTAATCTACCATATTTTCCAGTGGTTCCTGCACCTTTATATAAGGCTGAGCATTCAATGCAAGGACCAAACAAGTTTGCTTCTTGAAAGCTTCTTTCAAGTATGTTGCAGGGGAAGGGGAATGGAGCTGAACAATATGGGGCAAAGGAAGAGCAATGGGCAGGATAGTGCAGCACAGTATGCGGAAAGGAGGTGAGAGCAGCACAATATGGATAAAGGGGAACTTGAGGCAGAAAATTATAGGGAAAAGAGGGATTGAAAGCAGCACAGTATGGGATGGAGTAAAGAAAGAATGGAAAAAGAAGGGTTGGGCACCACAGTATGTGGAAAAAGGGGCTTGGGACAGCACAGTATAGGGTTAATGATCATTGGAGGCAGCACAATATGGGAAAAGAGGTGCTTAGGCAGCACAGTATAGGGAAAGGAATGGTTAGGGTAGCACAACATGGGCCCATGATATATTTAATCCGCCATTGAGTGCTGTACAGTACTGACTGTTGAACACCTACTAAACAAAGTTAATTTTCTTTTTGTAAACAAATCTATTTATGTATTGTAATAGGATTTACTAACCTGGGTTTGAGAGGTTCTGCATTTTTGTAATCATCTTAATGATAATGGTTTAACTGTGTATATTCCCTTTGTGATGTACATATTTTATATATTTCATACCACTATATGCATACATGATATTAGAAGATGTTTTGGACAGTGAGCAGATTATTATTTATCAGATGATAAGAAACATATGTTGATCCAGAAAAAGTCTTTATCTGAGGGAGAAAATTCCCACCCGTCTCCAAATAAATCCCTGGATCAAGAACACACCTACAGTAAATATTGGATGCTTGGCATGTGACTTAAGCTTAGACTGGAAGTGACCCCTACTCCCTTCCCACTATACTTTAGCTCTGAACAGTCATGAGTATAAAAGCAGTGCTTTTGTTAGTGGCGGATTCAGGGAAGCCTGGATGAAACTCCTATGACATAACAGCGTTAAAGAATCTGACATCAATACTTTGTATAAAGGCCAGAGGCTTAGCTTGCCTGAAAAATGCCTTAGATAAAATTGCATGGCTATATATAAGATTATTAATGATAATATATTTGCTCACATTGTCCTTAGCAGCTTCTGTCTATTTAATTTATGTCAGGATACTTGGGGTTTCCAGGACACCACAGCAGGTTTGCTGCTGGTCCCACTCAAGGAGTGGAATCTAAGGGATCCCTGGTCTTCACCCTCAACCCCCTGCAAGGGGGTATGAACTTTGCTGCAAGGGAATCCCCAGGTTGCAGCCCCTGGGTTAGCCACCCACTGGTGGTGTGAGATGGTAGCGGAGGAGTAGGAGGGAATTTCCAAAAGCAGGATCACCAAAAACCTTGAACACAAAAAGTAGGAGACCAAACCGGAGACAGGCAGACTTTAGAAGAGAAGTCTCCAGAAAGAACTGGATAGCAGCAGGCAAAACACGGAACACATAGAGAAGCAGGAATGCAACAGGATACAGAATATAGACAATGACACAGCCAGCCTGCAGAGTATATATAGCCAAAGCCTAGTGGGGATTGACTGGCAACCAGCTACCAGATGGGAGTAAACGAGTCTTACAATTCAAAGCTCCTGTGCAAGGCAGGAAAACAGAAGCAAGCAAGACTGGGGTCAGGTAATAATAAACCAGTAAAGCAAAGATCGGTAGCAAAGAGGCAGAATCACTGCCTATGAACAGTATATCCTGGGTTCAAATCCTGGGCTGGAGCAATCTCTGTGTTACAATTTTCACCTGGAGTTTTGGACCTTAAATGTCAGGTTCCCTGGAGAACCTCAGGCATTACAGTCTGACTCTGTGATACTTTATATAAAAGTGGCACACAAGAGGGTGAAAAACCAGTTCTCATTTGTATGATGAAGAAGGCTAAGGGTCTTACTGAATAAAGGCGAATAGTCGTGAAAATCTATGAATTCACATCTATACACCACTTTCTCATGTTTGCATATTGAGCAAACTTTGCAATGTGGCGAACACATGGCCATTTCAGATGACTAAAAACAAGTAGCTGCGTTTGTGGTAAATATTTCATATGCCGTCTTCAAAAATAAATCAGGGCAACACAACATTTCAGGAAGAACAGACCTCCCTTCATCAGATGAGCATACCAATTCAGGCAACTACTACAATATGTGTGATCTTATGGTGCTTTTGGCATCACTTTGCATGCGCGTTCATAGGTACTTTTAGGGGGGAATTCATGATTGTGCGAAGTGAGCTCCGAAGCCTTCGGCTCACTTCACACAGACTGATATGCGCTCACTGATGTCCTGCATGCGGACATAAGTGAGCGCATAAGTGAGTTGTCTCGGTAAGGCAACTCTTTTGGTCTTGCCGAGACTGGAATCCCTTTAAAGCACTCGCTGATGTCCGCATGCAGGACATCAGTGAGCACATATCAGTCAGTGCGAAGTGAGCCGAAGGCTTCGGAGCTCACTTCGCAAAATCGTGAATTCCCCCCTTACTATTGATTAAACGGCAAAGTGTGTTGAAGGTGCAACTAGGTGTGAATTCACCCATTTATCTTTGCCATATCAGAGTGACAAATTGGGAGGATGATGGCAGGGCTTCTCATTCTACTTCTATCCAACTAACTACACCACACAACACATCCAACAGACTATTCACTGCTTACTCAATATTGAGAAATGTATTTACGACTATTTTGAAGATGTGACTGGAATTGCAGTGAGGAGAATTTGACAGGTAAATTTACCCTTTAGGCAATCAGCCCCAGAAACTCAGGAAATGACTTACAAAGCGCCGGCAGCGCCGGCAGCGTCGTGCATACAGTATTATCTTCTTTCGCTTTGAGAATACATAATTGCTTCTCTTTATTATCCCCTTGTTATATATATAAAGGATCCGCTCTTTTTCTCTCTATAAAAGAAAAATACATTTTAAGGTTATTTTGATAGAATGGGAAAATAAATTAACGTAAATATAAAGTTCAGCTTGTTCAATTGTTTTATTTTCAACATATACAGTTCACCAGGATATGGGTGAGACTTGCTAAAAAAAAAAAAACAAACAGATGCAGTTAACAAAAACTAAAAATCTTGCTGTAAGAAGAAAGACCTTCCTTTATTCCAAAACTATAACCAGAAAGCTTCACTTTTTTAAATAAATGATGCTAAAATTATAACACTTACATAAAATACAGTACAATACAAATAAATCCCATTGACCTTTTTAATACATTGATGGAAGTTAGCAACAAAATCTTAACCTGGCAGCCTCTAAATAATAAAAAAGATAAAACACATATTTGTCAGACCACTGAGGGCCACCATCATTCAGCTACAGAGGGACCAGCCAATCACATCAAGGCTTCTTGAGCACTGACCAATGGAGCTAATGGCTTACTGGGAACTATGTACTATAACTGCCAAGTTGCAGTATAACTATAACAATAAATGCACAGTTATGTAAAGGGGAGCAATTTGTCAGGTTGTGGGGTCCCTGTGATTTCTTATGACATCTCTAATACCAACCCATCCCATAAAAACTCACCTTGGGGAAATAAAAAGAAGCCACAATCCTGTTAAGACGGCCCATGTAAACCTCTATTATAGGTATCATCAATAGAGTAGCAATCTTCAAGCCAAGACATATATATTGATTGACAGTCAGTTTGAGTGGAGTCGGCAGACAGGCTGTGGGAAATATATTAAAACTGCAATTGTTACAGAACTACAAAGGTTTCACTGTAGCATTGGGAAATAAAACTTTTTGAATACATTGATTTCATAAATGTTGCTCTGCAGTTATGTGTAAAGGATTGATGTATTGTAACTTGGGAATGTATTCTATTTTCTGCTTCTGTTTCCCATGTCTTTTTTATATTTGTTTTGCTGAATTGTACAGCCCTGCGTACATTTGTGGCACTTTAGAAATAAAATTACACATACATACAATACCAGAAAGCTTTGCAGCCCTCTGGAGCACAACTGGGTCAAATGATCCTGCACTAATTCCCTTGCTGGAATATCAGGGATGAGAGAGTCTTGCAGGCTACATTCACCCACTGGGAGCTCTTAGGTAGAGCTTCCTGTTACAGGATAGGGTAGGTTCTTCAGATATGGTTTAGACCAGAACTAACTCTGCCTATCAATAGGCAGATCCATAGAGGTGAACATCCCCTCCCTAGGTAGGGTACGTGGAGAATATAGGTACTTCACCACATTTTTGGGTATTAAAGCTATGCTGCACTATTCTGCAAATCATGTGTTATAAGTGCATGATTGTAAATGAAAGTTGCATGAAGAGTGCTTATAAAACAATCACTTTTATCCAAAGTTATTGTGTGATTACATCCCACTAAAACCCATTTGTAAGCATGGACTTACTCCTGAGGTGTGTGCTTATGTGGATGTGCACCAGAAAAAAGAACTCTCTAATAAAGTGCACACACAAAAAATGTTATTAAGTACCGTATTTTCCGGACTATAAGGCGCACTTAAAATGCTGAGATTTTCTCAGCAATACTAAGTGCGCCTTATAGCCCGGTGCGCCTAATCTATGGCTTACGTCTGGGCATCGGGCAGGCATCAGCAGGCATCAGGCAGACATGGCAGGCATGTGCAAGCATCGGGCAGGCATCTGGCAGGCATCGGGCAGACTTTGGGCAACAAGCGGCAGTTAATGAGTGCAGTGAATATTCATGAGCCGGATATCGTCATTGCGCTGCGCCTTATAACCCGGTGCGCCTTATGTGTGGACGAAGACCTGATGGAAGCCGCTGAAGGTAAGTGCGGCTTATATTCCGGTGCGCCTTATAGCCCGGAAAATATGGTAGATAATAAATATATGAAAAAAAGAAACCAAAAGTTGCCACAAAAACCACAAAACATTTAAAAACAATTAAAACCCAAAAATGAATCCACCAAGCATGAATATATAGATAATAACCAACAAATATACAACTAGGATAGGCATAATAAATATATATCAATAGTAAATATATTAAAGGCCTTTTATTTACTATTGATATATATTTATTATGCCTATCCTAGTTGTATATTTGTTGGTTATTATCTATATATTCATGCTTGGTGGATTTATTTTTTGGGTTTTAATAGTTTTTCAATGTTTTGTGTTTTTTGTGACAACTTTTGGTTTCTTTTTTTCATATATTTATTCTATACTTAATAAAAAATTTTTGTGTGTGCACTTTATTAGAGAGTTCTATTTCTGGTGCTTGTCTATTGATTTGTTTAGCTCCATCAGTTTGCACCACCCTATCTATTGATGTAATATGAATTTAGGTTACTTTGTGCTCGTTACCACTCTTTTGTTAGATGCTTATGTGGATGTGACGTGTAGGAGAGCCTGAACACCTAGATGCCCACAGGAATCTCACAGGACATTTCTGATTTAGACATACCAATATTGGGCAAAATTGACTAAAGTTGAAAACGATTACATTTTCAACCTTTTTTGCCCCCCATTTTTAACCTTATTTTTGGGCAAAAAAGGTCAAAAACATAATAGAAAGACAAAGCATTTGGCAAAATAAGAATAAACAAAGGGCCCTAGAAAACAATTCCGACTATGTATAGCTATAGTGCGAGTAAAGGTAAGATACAATTAAAAAAAAACTCACAAACTTTCTCTCTTTGCTGTTTTTGGTCATATAATAACTTCATAAGGCAAGGAATGAAACAGAGGCCAAAGGCGAAATTTATTCGAGTTTAATCGGGAGAAGGTTTTGAAGTTTCTCGCGGTATCGCAAGATTTGCCTCCATTAATACTTGCTGGGAGAAACTTTTTTTTATTAAATATATCCATGGAAAGGTAACTATACTTTATGGCTACCTTTCCATGGATATATTTAATTAAAAAGTTTGTCATGGCAAGTATCACACGATCCAAATCGTGTGATTCTTACCAGGAGAAACTTCAAAGCCTTCTCCTGAGTTATTAAACACGGAAAAGCGCAAACGGCTTTCGCCCCAAGAGTAGATGGTATTATTAAATACAATTTCCTGCAGTACACAAAAATTGCTTATTGAATGTTCCCCATGTTTTATTAGCCAATCAACACATTACTGTAATTACATAAAATATTAGGTAATGGGCTTCATATAAGTACAAGTAGGTTTGATGATGATATTCCATATAGACATTTCTTTGGTTCTAGTGGTTATAATGCCTTCAAATAAGAATTATAAACTGCCAGCAGAATAATGGTGAGATGATATAACATAAATACAGTATGCATGAATATGCATATTTATGACACATTTGCTTCAATACGCCACACGTGACACAAATTGCCAGACTACAGGCAACAGACACTTTCTGCCAATTTGCTTAATTGCAGTGGGAATATGCTAAGTAGTGAATATGCAATATTGACTTTACTGTGCAATGGGCGAATATGTCATGTGACATTCATAGTTTGTGAATGAGAATTCGCTCTTTAGTAAATTACCCCCAAGATCATTTAAACAACAACATGTAAGGTATGGTGAGTAAAACTATACAAATACCAGAAATATTTGGGAAATTGACCACTTCTCTGGATATGTTTAGATGTGTAGTGATGCTGCGGAGAATTTTAGCCAGCAAACCAGTTCCATTAATAAAGATTTCCCCTTTGGTTCTTTCTAGAAAGAGAAAAAGCTTGGTCTGTATTTACAGAATAATTATGGGTTATTGATATGAAACGCATGTTGCAGAAAAGTTTAGCTATAAAGAGATGAGCATTTGCAACATCAATTTATATATGTAACCTCACATTATGTTCATTGTAGCAGGAACAGAAACAGCTCCCATGTACAGTATATATCAAATTCTATAAACCCTAAGAAGGGGGTAGATGTAGGACTGGTAAGAAGCCTGTGCATCGTATTTGTTTACCTTACCTTATATTGTGCCTCACTACATTAACAGTAACCACCTATAGCAAACAAAACTTGGTGAGCATGGCCAGTGAATCAGATTAAGAGAGAGTTGAAGGGCAACAAATTTTGCAGCAACATTTGCTTACAGTTATAGGTATAGCACCCAGGTGCAGTACTTCATATTTAACATTAGTCATCCTAAACGAAAATAGAGATACAGTTAGCTGGTCTGTTATGTAATTAGTTGAAGTGTTATCATAACTTTATCATTATTACTAGTTGCTCTCAACCTTCTCTAATTGCAGAAGCAAGGTGAAGGTTCCAATAGTCCACACACCACTTTACTAGGTCAAAATTTAAGCTGTAAGCTCCTTTTCATTCCTGACACAGGAGGCAGTCCATAAAGGGTAGAAGACCAGCTGGGCACTGAAGGAGGTTTGATTAACTCTTTTAGAGTTGGATTTAAAGTACTCAAATGCAAAAGAAGGGCAGAAGATAATCAG
Organism: Pipa parva; assembly: GCA_019650415.1. NCBI lineage: Eukaryota > Metazoa > Chordata > Amphibia > Anura > Pipidae > Pipa > Pipa parva. The sequence continues at coordinate 14,248 of WMED01005634.1, forward strand.
GAAAGTTACTGATTAAAGTGCACCTGTCACCTCAAAACTCTAATCCTAATTTAGGTTCTACTAATGCAATAAATGTTTTTTAAAAAATGTACCTTTAAACAGCGCTTCTTTCTGTTATCTTCCCTGTCATCCTAACTTTTGTTTCCTGGAGTGTCAGGTGGGTGTGGCTAAATAATGATTGACATTATAGCTCCTCAAATCAGATCCCTTAAATCACGATCTAGCAGGGATCTGATTAGAGGAGCTATAATGTCAATCATCATTACCTGACTCATTAAGCATCAATGATTAACTGTGCAAATAAAAAAAATGAATATACACAACCAGCGTACTTCCTTAATTAAATGACTCCGTAAAAGAAGGGAACAGACTAGCATGAACAATCTCCAGCTCTATTCGCCCTGTCTATAGTCTTACAGTACATCAGTCTATAGCAAGTCTTACAGTAAGTACAGATTAATAGTTCCATGTGTTCCAGGTGCACTCATGAGCGGCACTGCTGACACTGTTGCCAACTCCTCAGGAAGAAAAGAAGCTATTGGCTGTCCTAAAATTCGCTAAAATCGCCATATGACATCATATCCTAATTTGCATAATTGGAAATTTGCATGTCGTGTCATTATAATGTAAATATTATTGCAGTCGCGACAATACTATGGAAATTGTCGCAGTCGCAACTTTAGAAATTGTTGTGGTCACGACTTTACAATGTGGAAACCTCTGTTGAAGAAATAATTCACTTCCTACTCTGACTGTAAGCCAGGGCTTTGCACATGTGATTCACAGAGAGGGGTGGCTCTATTCCAGTGATGGCCAACCTTCTGAGCTCGGTGTGTCAAAATTAGTCAAAAAACCAAGCATAACTCGGGCGTTGTGTCACTTTGAGAAAAATCCATAACTAACTGCATCAGCATCAGGAGGCGGGGCAACCCTCAAACTGAGAGAGCGGCATGAACTGCACCATGATGTGTGTCAGCAAAAATGTCTTGGTGTGTCACCTCTGACACGCATGTCATAGGTTAGCCATCACTGCTCTATTCTCTGCTCTAACTGCAGCTGAGAGGCAGCTATTTGTGAGGCTAAATGCCTGTCAGTTTTTTGTGGCGGGGTTGGGGACAGTAACTGGAAAACGATTGGTGCTTCACATGGAGTCTCCAAAAGTCTCCAATACCACTATAAAAAGTCGCTAGATTTGTAGCTAGTAGCTTTTTTAAATAATAGTCGCTAGGGGGTGTCTTAAAAGTCGCTAAATATAGTGACAAAGTCGCTAAGTTTGCAACACTGCTGAAGAGCTAATCCTGCTCACACTGAAGTCATGAGTGACATCAGTGGGGGGAAATTCAATTAGGGAGCACTGCCAAAGTGCAGTGTTCAATCATGAATTGTCAACCTCATGATGTGGATCGTTTATGCTTCTCTACTTTATTTCATCTAAATGTTTCAATCTCAGGCCAGTACAGCTCCAAGAGTGTCAGCCTTAAAGGAATCAAATCAAAAGACAGCTAAGAGGTTCTGAAGCATCCAAATCTTTGTGAGTCTCCAGCTAGCATTGCAGCTTTGCCTATGTACAGCACCATTATGTCCCTGCAGCATTTGAGCAAGGAGTGAGAGCCCCAGGAGAGGATCTATGTACTTTATACTGTGCTGTGAGTTATAGTTCAGAATGTTCCCAGGGGTACTGTAAGTGATGGTTTCAACTATGTTGCTTAAGTAAGATCCTGCTATGTTACAGTTCAGCTGATCCAGGCATCTGCCAGAGTTCCAACATGAGTCTATCTAGCTGCCACCAGTGAGGGGTTAACCTGTAGGCTGCAACGTGGGAGGTCCTCTGCCTCAGAGGCCATACCACTTTGCAAGGGGTGAAAGCCAGGGCCTCCTTAGACTCTGCAGCTCAGTGTTAACCAGTGCAGACTCCTGCTGTGGGACAGAGGATCCACCTAACCTCAACATCACTATGTTCCTCTGTTTCACTGTATGCCTTAACATATTTAAAAAATAGTCTCTTATGATCTAAAACAAGCTACGTCTATTGCCTTCTCCAGTTTCTACTATATGATTTATACCAGGAAGTCCAAACACCGGCAACATGAGCACCTTCCTACATCAGTGCAAAGACAAAGGAAAATTCAATTCAAGGGTTTTTAGCTCAAATGGTAAAGGGTGTGTGTGAAAATTTACATTATGAGGGATATTTATAAATGTCATGTCAACCTGTTTGATCTGTTTCGCCATTTTGTTCATTATCGCCATTCGCTGGATTTATATGAAGGAAAATAATGTTTACCAATATTGAAAAAGATCGATATTCCTAAATATCAATGCCTTAAAACCTCCGCACTTTGCATTGTTTTCAAAGGACTTCTGTTCCATATCGCCCACATTTTTCCAACAGGGAAAATAATCTGACTTAGGACAGGTTACCCAGGATCATCTGTATAAGAAATAATGTTTTTTGGGTTTTTTTTGCCATCCTCAACCAGGCAAACACTTTATGTCAGTAAAAAAAGACCTTTACTGACTTTAAAAATATTGATAATTGATCATTTTTAGCGCTGTATAGCGGTAATATGTTAGCGATAAACCAGATGGAATTTTATTAAACATTTATGAATATCCCCCATTTAAATGACTTAGAAAGCCATAGTGATGTCAGTACTGAAAAAGTGTTTCTAAAAGTTTACTCACTGGAAAAATCATATGTGATTATTTCGTAGTTCTTTCCAATGGCGACTGCTTTGTAAAGTAAGAAATCCCAGTAAATGATTAGACTGGGGGCTAAGAGCATGAAAAAAATGTAGTTCAGGTTTCTCTTCTACAACCAAGAAGAAGAATGATTAGTGTACAACCAGAAGCATTCTGCTCCATCTTACCGAGTGTGCTGTTATAAAGTAAGGAAGGACTTACAGCCTGTTTAAACTCTGGTCCCTGAAAGGCAAGATTTAGAGGAAAAACAAATCGGGAACGTTCTCCTTTAAGCAGTGGAAGTAGGTATTTCTTCTTCTGCAGGACAAACAGAGAGAAAATGACTCCCGTAGGAAAACTCCATATTTTCAGTTAGAAGTTGATTTTGTTTGATCTTTTTAAAGTAACCTTGCTTTATCTCTGCTACCACGTCTCACCAGAAACCAGTGACTTTCACCTGGCGAAATGCACTTTTTATAACTGATATCAAATGTAAAAATGTTTAGTAACTTGCAAATGTTACTTTTTTATTTTTTTTGGCCTATCCTGAGCTTGCCCTTTTAAAGACTTCTCTCTGTAAGATGTAAAAAGATGTAGAAGACTCCTTTCTGCTAGATGTAAAAAGAATTGAAATACTAAATGCTGGGAATAAATAACGTGTGGTTTCTGGAAATGTACCTTCTTCTTTCTGCGTGCATCAATCTGCCGAAAGTACCGTGTGATGTACACATTGTCAAATTCAATTCTGGAATTATATAACTTCACATAACAGTAGGACCTGCACAGACAAAGGGAAAAGATAAACTAATATGTGCGCTGTATAAATCTAAACACTTATAATGGGCTAAATTTAATAACATTGAAAATATCAATATCGCGATATTGAATTTACCCATATCGATATAGAACGATTTTCCCATCGATATTATGGATTTTCCATAGAAATGAAAAGATTGAGGGGTTTATTCACTAAAGTCCAAATTGTTGCGTATAGGTGCGAATTCGCCAGATAAAGACAGTCACAATAGACTTCTACTGTCGCAGTCGCATCTTTATAATGAGAATATTGTTGCAGTCGTGATTTTATTATGGGAAAATTGTCGCAATTTAACATTAAAAAATGTTGCGACTTTACAATGGGGAAATTGTCGCAGATTTGTTATGGGAATCCGCTGTTTGCAAATTTGCCAGTCGAATACGTACCTTAGTGAATAATCCCCCATGGAAGTTTTTGTCGAATTTTGAAATCGATATTACCAATATCGCGATATCGAAAACCATCTGATATTGACAATATCATTATCGCAATGTTGGTAAAAGTTATTCAATGTCGCAATGTCGGCAATATCAATATCGTGAAATAGCAATATCGATATTTTCAATTTTAATAATTTTCACCCATTATATATATGTACATAGCTACCACACATACACTATGACCAATGCCAGAACTAGAGGCCTAACTATTGGCCAGAACCAAGGCACTAATACCGAAGCTTATAATTTCCCACTTTACCCCAGCCCTTGAAGCACTTGCTTTTTATTGTAAAATGTATCAAACCCTAAACTGCAGAATTTGGCAGAATTTTAATTGTGTTCTCTGCTGAGTCCGCATTGCTAAAGCCAAGTTGATAAAAAAAATAAATAAATAAAAGCAGGGGAATCTCAAGATTTGGCTTCTACTGTGGTTTGCTTAGGGTAAGGCAACAATAAGGGTGCATTTTTATAGTCCTGTGGACCAGTTCCAGTCACAAAGTGAAAAAAGCCAGGGAAAATTTATTTTTTTCCACACTTTTTGACTATTGTGCCCTTTAATAAATATCCCTCATGTGTTTTGTCTCAGTTTCACCACATGCAATAAACCTGCAACAAAATGGACAAAATATGACCCCATTGACTTTAGTAGTCGACTGGGCCTAACTGAGTTGAGTCTTACCTAGCCGCAGTTTACTGCAGAAGAATATACCATACACATTTTGGCAGGGTTACCACATTAATTAGGGCGAGATTTATTAAACTTGGAAAAGCTCGTTTTCACTTTTCCAAGTATAATTATTGGGCAAATACCCGGAAGTTTCTAGCGGTAAGTATTGCGAGATTTGTTACAATCGATACTTGCCAAGATAAACTTTTTCCATTGAATATATCCATGGAAAGGGTTGCCATGCTTTACATTAGTGTATTACATTAGTGTAGTATAGCCATGCTTTACATTAGTGTAGTATAGCCATGCATTACATTAGTGTAGTATAGCCATGCATTACATTAGTGTAGTATAGCCATGCATTATATTAGTGTAGTATAGCCATGCTTTACATTAGTGTAGTATAGCCATGCTTTACATTAGTGT
>WMED01005635.1:0-18843 GCA_019650415.1 Pipa parva
GGAAGGCAGCACAGTGTGGGAGGGGAGTTGTGGGGGTAGGCAGCACAGTGTGGGGGGAAGCAACACAGTGTGGGAGGGGAGCTGTGAGGGACGCAGCACAGTGTGGGAGGGGGGTTGTGGGGGAAAGCTGCTGTAATTAGCCGGCACCTGATGCATCCCCAACACTTCTTCACAGCGCTGGCTGACTGGCAGCCAGCGTCACAGCTCCTCCCACCCTGTTACACCTTGGGGGTTTCATGGCTTAAACATCATCACGTTCAATGCGGGGGTCAATGAGAACGCTCCATGCAATGAGCGTGATGATGTATGAGGACGGAAAAGGAGAAGAAGGAGCTGCACGTTGGCTTCTATGTCAGCCAGCGTGCTGTGCAGGAGGCGTTTGGGGGAAGCATCGGGAGCCGGCTTATTATAGCACAGCTCATGCTGTGACTGTAATCAATTGGCCCTGTATAAGGTAAGTATTTCAACATTTGTTTTTTTTATTTTTTGACTTTAGGTCTCCTTTAAAATAAGATATGTGCAGTGTGCATAGGGATATTCATATATTTTTTTTAAAAGTCTGGCCTTCCATTGGTCTTAGGGACAGTGAACTGGCCCCCTGTGTAAAAAGTTTGGGGACCTCTGTACTATATGATCTTTTGCATTGAATAGAAAGGCTTGTTGGAGTTTTTCTTTTGTGATTAGGTTGTTTCTGTCTATTAGCTGCTAAAATTGGAGGTTGTCTTCTATCAGCCATCTTTGGATTTGTGGTTTATTCATGCCTGATGGAATGTCGGGATTGTTTAATATTGGGATTAGTGGGGACATTTGTGTGGTGAGATTGTATTTTTCTTTGGTTAGGTCCCATATGCGTATTATGTTTATCATGAGTGGGTGATCTTCATGCATGATCATCTATCCTTTTTATTTAACCAGGGCATGTGCAGTAGGTATGTGAGGGAGTTTTGTTGTTCTGTTCAGACCCATGATTTAGAGTCATTGTTGTGTGTCCAATCTAGAATTCTGCTTAGTACTGATGCTTGGTAATATTTTTTAAGATTGGGTAGTCCTAAGCCTCCTTGTAGTTTGTGTAAGTGTAAAATATCTCTTCTGAGTCTGGGTTGTTTTTTGTTCCAAATGAAGTATCCTATATGTTGGGTGATGGTTTCTATCAGATTCTCTGGGATATGTATTGGTAAAGTTTGGAAGAGATGTAATTTGTGGGGGGAGAATATTCATTTTGATGAAGTTTATTCTACCAAGCCATGAAATAGGTTTGCCTATCCAAGCGCTTAAGTCTTTTTTAATGGTTGCTAGTAGTGGTTTGTAGTTGAGGGTTGGTATCGAGATTATTGGGTATGAGATGAAGAATAGAAGGTCGTCTGCGTATGCTGCTATTGTGTGTTTGTTACAGCCTATTTGTATTCCTGTTATGTCTGTGTCCTCTCTTATTTTTGTTAGGAAGGGTTCTAAGCTCATGTTGAACAGGGTAGGCGAGAGCGGGCAGCCCTGTCTGGTACCGTTTTTGACTTTTATTGTTGAGGAGAGTTGGCCATTGATTTTAATTTTGTGGTAGGTGATGTGTATAGTGATTTTATCCATGATATGAGATTTGGGCCTAGATTGTATTTGTGTAAGCATGATGACATGAAATCCCAGTTGACCCTGTCGAAGGCCTTTTCTGCGTCGGTGGAGAGTAGTATTAACTTTTTACTCTGATCAAAGGTTTTAATAAATTGCATAAAGGGTATCACTAGAGGCTAAAATTTGTGTACTAACATACAAAATGAAATCTAAATGAAAATCAAAAACATTGCACCCTCAATCTCTGCAAACTTACCTAGGTGTACAATGCAGGCTTGATCTCACCCCTCCCCCCCTCTTTTTTTTCCCCCTCTCCATCCCTGCTCCCCTCCCATACCATCTCGAAAGTATTTGGTTAATTTGAACAAGGCTTGGAAATGAAAATAACTATCTATGTACTATTTGTATAACCTAAAGGAGGGTGGGAAAGACATGGGAGACAGATAACTGTTCTCATAAGGACTATGACAGAACCCCCCAGGATACCTTCACTATAAGCCCGAATTCGACTAACTGACGGGAGGATGGGGAGGGAAGAAAGGACCTAACAGATGAAATAAAAGGAGGAGGACAAAAAAGGATAGAAAACCTAGTACAAAACACCTGAACAAATAATGGACACAAAACATACCATTAAGAAAACAAATCAGAAACACACCAAGATAGGAAGACGAAATAGCGCAACACAAAAACAAACAAGGGAAAGATAGAAAAAAGAGAAAAAATTAAATATAATTAGTCACGGAGCCCGAAAAGAAAAGAGAAAAAAAGAGGTAACATTTCTGTTACAACTACTAATAACAAACAGATTACCAGGCTTAAAACCAAATCCCCCCCAAGCACTAATTAAAGTGCCGTCAAGCACATCCTAATAGGTATATCTTGATAGATCACAAAAAGGTGGCAAAGTGCCCTAAAACCAGCCAGAAAGGCTCATACCCAACATCCACTAATCCCTAACACCCCCACCCCTTCCAGTCCTACGGAAACTAAATAAGAAATATGGATGAACTAAAAATAATGACAATAAATGCCCAAGGCCTTAACACCCTACTAAAAAGAAGAGCCCTACAAAGAGACATTAATGCAAACAACATAAATATCCTTATGGTACAGGAGACACACTACAAAAAAGACAACCACATAAATTGGCTCCCTAAAAACTTTACTATCTCATCAACTAGCATCCCTCAGGACAGGAAAAAGAAAGGAACTGCCATATTCATTTCTAAACAAATAAACTTTCTCCTAACTAAAGAACATAGAGATAAGGAAGGTGGATACAACATTATAGTAGGCAAGATACAAGGGAAAGAAATTACATTAGCAGCCTTATATTTACCAAACAGCTCCCATCTTACTACGCTGCAAGATTTCATAGAGGTCATAGAGTCCTACGCACAAGGCCCAGTCATAATAGGCACAGATACAAATACGCCTCTCGACCCAGTGATGGATACATCAAATGGCAGGTCTCATCTTAAACACAGAATCATAAACAAGATAAAACAAAAACTACACACAATGACACTAGTGGACACGTGGAGGTTAAAAACCATAACCAAAAAAGATTATACACACTATTCACCCCCACACAACAGATACAGCAGAATAGACTATATACTAATAAGCCACAACCTCATGCCACAAGTTAAAAAAGTAGAAATTGGAAATATCTCATGGTCAGATCACGTCCCTGTTTACGCCGATATAAAATTCCTTATACAAAAAATAGATAGACCCAGATGGAAACTAAATGACAGGCTACTCAAAAAAGAAGAAGAAAATGAAAAATTAATGAATAATCTTAAATCTTATTTTGATGAGAACACAACACCGGAGGTCCCTCCTCCCATGATCTGGGAGGCACATAAGGACGTCTGTCATAAGAAGAGACTCGAGTGCTCTCGCCGGGAGGGGAATCCCTTTAATGCGCATGCTGATGTCCGCGCACAGTATAACACAATGTGCGAAGTGAGTCGAACGCATCCGCGGCTCACTTCGCACATTGGTGAATAAGGGCCTAAAAGAGAAAGTTTGGAAGCAAGAGTCAGCTTAATACTCAAAAAGGGAAAGGATCCAACGGAACCAGGGAGCAATATACCTATTTCACTCATAAACACTGACATTAAAATCTTAGCGAAAATAATTGTGAATAGTATAAGCCGTTTTATACCAAAATGAATCAATCCTGACCAGGTTGGATTCGTCCCTGGGAGAGAGGCCAGAGACAATACAATACGACTCATAAACATATTGCACCATATACAAAAAGTCAGAACCCCAACAATATTACTATCAACAGATGCTAAAAAAGAATTCGACAGAGTAGACAGGGACTTCCTATATGCCGTTCTTGAAAAATACAAATTCCCACCAAAATTGATAACATGGATAAAAGCACTATACTCCAACCTTAGAGCAAGGATACAAGTTAAAGACCAATTAACAGATTACATCAACATAACAAATGGAAAAATTCAGGGATATCCACTTTCCCCATTCCTATTCATTCTAACATTCATAGAACCACTTTTAATAAATATCAGGAAAAACCCAAACATACAAGGCATAACAATAGCCAATACCCAACACAAAGTAGCAGCATATGCTGATGATTTGATGTTCATAATACAGAAACCAGAGGAAACAATCACACATATCATACTAGAATTAGACACTTATGGCATATGCAGTGAATATAAGATCAATATGACAAACTCAGAGGCACTCAATATATCCATAGAAGAGCGAAGTCTTCAGGAAATAAAAAACAGATTTCCCTTTAAATGGGCCACAAAGCATATCACATATCTAGGTATACGGATCACAGGGAGATGGGAAGAATGGGAAACTATTAACACTGACTTGATAATGACGAAAATAAAGACAGATGTAGAGCAATGGAAAAACTAATTTCACTCATGGTTTGGTCGTATAAATGTTATTAAAATGAATGTGCTTCCAAGACTGCTGTACATCTTCCAGATCATCCCAATAGGACTCCCTCCTCAATATTTAAATAAGATAAAGAAAATATTTACTAGGTATGTCTGGAACAAAAAGCATCCTAGAATATAATCTCAACAAATGATGCAAGGAAGGTAGATGGAGGCACTGGTCTTCCAAACATTGTGAACTACTATAAAGCAGCAATTTTACAAAGAATTAAAGATTGGCAATATAATTAAAACAACAAACTATAGGTACAAATGGAACAAAGTAACATAACCCCCCCCCCCCCCCCCCCCCCCCCCCCCCCCCCCCCCCCCCCCGGAATCAATACTGTGGATGAATAACAAACAAATTAAAAATATACAAACAGACCACCCATTGATAAACAATACCCTGGAACTCTGGACCAACACAAATACAACGACAGCGCCACTTACAATTTAACCCAGCTTAAAAACTCCACTTAAGTTTAATGAAAAATTTCCCCCAGGACTTAGTAAAAATTATTTGTAAAACTGGATGTGCCTCCTAATCCATCTATAAGTGACTTCCTAAACAGGGGCAAAAAAATAAAACCATTAACAGAACTAATTCAAAACCCACCAGCAAATGCAAAACAAAGCATGGAATACTGCCAAGTAGTGCATTTCTGGAAACATAGAATAGAACCAAAACTCAACCATCACACAACTCTGCCAATTGAATTTTTTATGCCTAAAAGCAACCCACTTCAAAGGAACACTATCAGCAATATATAAAAGCATAAATATCCCAAAAGAAATAAAAAATAACTATATCAAAAAATGGGAGAAAAATCTGAACATACAGATCACGGAAAAACAGGCAACACAAATATACAAAGCAACTCTGTACAGCACCAGGTGCAGTAAACTACAGGAAATAAACTATAAAATCCTGAGCAGGTGGTACTATACCCCAGAAAGAATCCACAAAATATTCCCACAGACCACAGATAGATGCTAGAGGTGCGAGCAACCAAAGGCAAATCTATACCATATTTTCTGGAACCGTCCAATTATAAAACAGTACTGGTAAAGAGATACAAAGAATAACAAACAATCACTTGGATCTACAAATAGACTATACACCGGAAAAAATCCTACTGCAACTAATAGATATGCCATTTAAAATCTACAAAAACTCCAAGGAAGCGAACTGCCTAAGTGCATGAAAGTTCCAGTGTCTTATAAATTCCGATGAATCAGAATAAAGATGGCAGCACTGGATGAAATAGATAAAGAGAAGGAGAGATAGCCTCCCCTAGTGTACCATCAAATTTTTGATTAATGTGCATGTAAACTATGAACTTGGGCACATACACAAATAGTGTACTGTTATTAGGTACAGGCTGGAAAGCCTTATAAAGGAATTCTTGGTGTTGATAATCCACGTGTTTATACATAATATATATGGATCAAATTTGTGATTATGTTGGATGGAGTAAATTAGCAAATATTGTGATGGGTGTACAAAGTTAAGGAAAAACTTGGTGAACTGGTGAAAAGGATTTTGTTGATTCCCCCCTATATGATTGCACTCAACAGAAAGTGCTAGTTTATTAGCACTTAAAATGAAGATATGAAATAATGTTTCCTTGTGTGGACTGGAACAGGTGGATCAATGTCAGTTATGTGAAGACAATGCCAAGAAGATATACCATAGTGCAGTGTGTTCTTGATTAAAAGTACAAATTTATTAATACAGTGATATACTCAGCTAAATTACTTATAGCAACTTACTGGAAAAAAGAGAACACCCACCAATACAGACATGGCTTCAAAAAATAGAAGAGATCCATAAATTTGAAAGACTACTTGCACAGGATCCTGAGAAATACCAACAAACAACAGCAAATTGATTTCCATGGACACAATTCACTAACTCCCCACTATACCTGAATAGGTAGAGAGGGAAAATGGGAAGAATGGCCTGGTGGGCATATAGTATGAGAAAGAATATTAGGAAAGAAAAAAGACAAAAGAGGACGGTGAAGCTACATCAATAAGGCTATCTTAATAGGACTGGAAGACCCCCTTCCCCCCCTATAAAGACTATGCAACATTAGAAAGGAACTAATTAAGAAATGAGACTCAAGCACAAAAGACTCACACAACAGAATGGGAAATGTTTAATATAAGAATATTTGTTTATTGTATCATTTCTGAGGATAATGCTTTGTATAATATGGTAACAATTTATGCATAAAACATGTTTGTTAATGTTTTCTTTTTGAAAATAAATAATTTTAATTTAAAAAAAAAAAGATCAACAAAGCAGGCTAGAGAGCTGCCACACAAACAGCACAGCAGGAGAGGCACTGACCTGAATCTGTAATTAGAAAAAAAAAACACACACACACTCACACACACACACTCTCCTTACTGGGGAGTTAGTTTGGCAAGCCTGCTAACAGCATCCACCCATTGCAGACTCTTACACCAGCAAAGAGCCTGGGGCCAGACGGGAGCAAACAGAAGCACATGCAGTCAGCCGGCCCCTTAAAGGAGAACACATACTAAACTGTAGCTGACAGAAATAAATAAAATATTATTGCTATCATGTATTTTTCCAACAATTCTTTAATGTAATTATAATAATAATAAATTAATAATAATAATTTATATTAATTTAATATGTTATGCTAAGAAAAAAAAAACTCAACTTATCCATGGGTCATAGCAAATTTAATAATTGTTGGCCCAAAAACTGTTCTCGACTTATACATGTTAAAGTAGAAATGGGTATCTATTATATAGTTGGATGTGAAACATAAGATCAGCCATAATATATTTTTATATGAAGGTTACTAAGAGGTTAACAGTATATTTACATTGTTAATTGTGTAAGGACAACAATAAACCAAGTTTGGTATCTGGTGCGTTAAGTTCTACATTCTTGTTATATCAGTTGATCAACAGCTGTGACCACTTCTTTTATTCTATGTCTGGACAATAGGTCATAAATTAACCTTATTGTGTTTTGTTATACTTAGGTACTGACCTTAAGATTTATCTTGTGACCATGAGTTGTAATGATTCCCTACCATATAATGTAAGAACTAACCAATCCATGGATGAATTCCTATATGTAACCAATCACTTTCTGTATTCTAAATTATTATAATATGTAACCAATCACTTTCATGTATTCTAAATTATTATGATGAATCAGGTTTGCTTTCTCTGTTTTCCTATAAATAAACAATGACTTCCTCAATGAGCGGAGAGAGGGCGCTATCCTGGAGGAGTCTCAATACTGAACTTGGTGTCAGTATGAGTTTCTTGTATCCTGCTGCAGAGGTTATTGTTCCAGAGGTATTACACAAATTAAGCTATTGTTACCTATAGCATACAGGAGATTTATCCTGATTTAAATTTCCTTAACAATGGTAACCTCCTTACCACTCCTCACAAACAGAAAATTGAATTGCCAGTTACTCTGTGTCCTGTGTCTCATTTAGGGACTACAGAACAGAACCCAAAATATAAGACTGTCCACTAGAAAGTAGAAGTATTACAAGATGTGTAATCTAGCAATGATACTTTGTTTTCATTTCCTTATCTTTATTGCCTTTTATATTTATTATTTAATTACAGAAGAATTTTTGTTTGCCATAATTAATGTTGTGACTGAATGCCAGACTCACAGTTGTATGTTGCATACATTTTCAACAGTTTCAATATTGATTTTTAATTTTTATTATATCTTAGCTATATTTTGTCATAAAAAAAAGAGACCAAAAAAAAAAACAACAAAGGCTTATATCAACAGTTTGTGTTCTGAACCAATGTCATTTATTTTGTAATGATGCAGCTATGTTTCTATTTACAGAAATCTTGTGAAGCCAATTGCTGTTCAGTCAAAAGAAAAGGAGGATCGATATATAGATAACTACAAAGTATGCACGGTTGGGGACCGACTCCACAGTTTTATTTTTATACAAGTACAGTTCAGGATTGTTGTAATTGTGGCTTTTTGTAGTAATGTCAACCAACAATTCAACCAAGTTGCTTCATATCTATTTTATAATATGATAACATGTTTGTAAGTATAATTATTTTAGGAAAATCTGTGAAATAATTTTCAGTTAAGTATTGTGTACCTTTCAGAAATATTTAAGAATACTTTTTATTTACTTGCCTGTCCTTGATGAATATGCTTTAAAAAAAAAATTCAGTACACCAGGACCCCAGATAACATAAGTTACCAAAGACCGGCTTAAAAAGAGTAATGAATCCACATAGCTAATAGTTGATTACCTCTGATAACCCCCAAAAAATAATTTGTTGCACTGGGTTACCAAACCTTCACAATCTTTGCCATGTTTAAGGACCAGTAATGCCAGAGAATCACAAATTGCCATTTGGTTTGTCAGTTACTCCAATGCAGTATTTGTAAAAAAAAAAAAAGTGAACTTCTTATTTAAGTTGTTTTTCTATTTGCCGTTGCAGCCATCTTACATTTGTTTATTTAACAAATTAAATAAAGCAAATCAGATAAGGAATTGAACTTCAAAGATAACATATCTACAAGTACTGTATAGGAAGAACTACTATGCCAGTCTTAATAGTATTAATAGAATAATATTTATTCTTGTTTGGTGTTACTAGTTATTTACTGCATTAACTCCTTCAACAAATCCGCTGATGTTGTTTGCAGCAATTCAGTTTTTGAGGGGCCTTTGAGGGCCCTTCATGCAAGAATGTGTAACATTTTAGAAAGGATACCCAGTGCTGATGGAAAAATCCACCTATGCAACAATGTTCATCATAAAAATACCATGTCATACTTCCAGTATGGCGCTGTAAGAGACAAAACGCACCTAGGGATCTCAGCAAAGAATTGAGGGTCAGGATTTCGGCCAGAAGTTTTTTGCGGTATCGCGAGATTTGTTGAGATCAGTACCGTGAGAAACTTTTTCTATTGAATATTTCCATGGAAAGGTAGCGATACTTCAGTAATGTAAATCTAGTATACTTCATTATAGATTGTCTGTCTATAGTCCTACATAAGAACTATTTTATGTTCAATGATCAATTCTTCTGGCAGCGCCAAGGTACATCGATGGAAGGAGCACTAGCCCCATCATTTGCTAACATTTTTAGCTACTATCTGGAAAATATTGTAAACATAGAATTGTCAAATACTTACACTATGTATGTAGATGACATTTTTGTGCTATGGAATGGGCCTATTAAAGAATTTGAAAATATGGTAACTAGAGCAAACACAATGCATCCTACAGTGAAATTTATTTATGAATACAGTTAGTATAACTTAAACTACTTAGACGTAACAGTGTGTATAAATAATGGAGTACGATGCTGAACTTGGTCAGTCAGGAAAAGGCAGCGCTGGAATGAATAAATGTGGATAGGGAGAAACTCCCCTAGTGTAATCCGGAAAGTGCTTAGTAATAGCACTTAAAACAATCCAATCTCCAAATGGATGTTCCTGATGGTGCTATGGTCCTAATGTCTAAGGATGAAGCATAGGACTCATAGAGCAGACTGTATAAAAATTGACAATTTTATTGAAGTATATATATACTCACAGACAAGAAGAAAGTAAAAAGACAATGACAATAAACTCAGACTCTGCTCTACTCGTTTTGCCGGGAACCCTGGCTTCTTCAGGAGCAAAAACACTTGTGATGCGGTATTTGTGCAGTGACAGTTCTGTATGTGAGTAAAGCTGCGGTCAGTGACAGTGAATTTAAAATTTGCGGGCAAATGGGAAGCGTGTGACATCAGACGTTCATTGACGTCTTGCGTGACGTGATGACGTCACACGCTCTGTGCATTACAACGGAGGAGGTGTGCATCTCACTGCGTTCCAGCTTGACATGCAGGAAGCAGTCTAACAGTGCGGCTGTGACAGGAGAGAAACGGCTAAACTGTGCAGCCGTGAAGATAGGAAAGCGATGTATTCTAAAAATGAGTGAAATACTTAAGAAATTAATAAAAAAATCAAATATATGTGGCGATTTCTTACTTTGAAAGGATGAAGGTGAACAAAAGAGGTGTAGGAATAACACATGAAATAATAAATGTGGTAGTGAGCACTTAGTAAAGGCAAATAAAACAGGTGCTACCAGCAGGAGTAAAATGTCAACAATAGTTAGTAAGAAAGAAAAGTACTCCTGTTTTAAAGTGCACACTGACAAAATATTTATTTAATGCATCAATAAGGTGGTGGACATGGCAAAATTAAAAACAATTAAAAAGGATAATAATCCTATTAAACAGAATGGATATAGCTAACCTCCATATAAGGTTCAACCAGCGTATCAGGTGTATAGTAGAACATAGATTATAGGCAGTACAGCATTAGTGCAGATTGTAATGACCTCAGCTGGAGAGTACCAGTATTGCTAAGGTGCATAATCACTGCCTGAATCCTAAGTAATATCGATAGTGAATGTAACGTTAATTGCTAGTCACCTGAAACTGTATTGTTGTCTGGGGTAAGTCAGTGGAATAAGTCAGAGTTTTGTATGTAGCAGTGGTGCGGAGTAGACTTGTGCTCTGGAAAGCTGTATGTGAGGAGGTAGCATCACCATGCGTCTTGCCGGACGCGTTTCGCTCCTACAAAGTAGCTTCCTCTCGCGGCATGTGTCTTAGTCCATCTCATAGGCCCTTAAATATGTCAATCATATGACGTTGTAGCGTCTTGACGTCATTTCGTAAGTGACTCATCTTAGTTGGCTCATGAATATTCATAAAGTGAAGTGAATAGTAATGAGCGTTGCCGTATATGTGCTGGTAAGTGGCAGGTCTGTGCAGCAGCATAGAACTAAAATAAGGTGAATCGAACTTATATAAAGCTGCCGAGGTGTAGGATTAGTGAAGGAATGAATGGTTAAAATCAATATCTTGTGAAACATATGTAATCATTAGAAAGGACCATTAAATAATGAAATTTGAAAAAGAACTCACTATGAAAAACATATAAATGAATGTTAATGGGAATATAAACAACTATGAATTGAACTAATGACATTATGAATACATTAATAAATCGGAAGGTTAAGATAATAATGCTGAAGTATAGTCACTGGTATTAAAGGACCTAACATAGAGCACAATAAACTAAAAGGTAATTATAGAGGTAGCGAATGGATAGATGTGCACAAAGGAAATTTAAGTGCAGATACAATAAAAATGCATAACATATAACATAAATAAACATGTATAGATAGAAATAAAACATGTAAAAAATGGTTGAAATACATAACATAATAAACATGACATAAAATTGAATTAACAATTACTGAATTGGGATGAAAGTAAAAAAGAAAATTAAAATGCGGCTAAATCCAAGTCTATCTTTAGCCCATTAGGTGAGAGACTGTTGGATTTAAAAATCCAAAAAGTTTCTCTCTTTCTCAATTTCAACATTCTGTCACCACCCATAAGTTTAGAGGAAATCTGTTCAGCCACAAAGAACTTTAGTCCATTAGGATTCTGGTTATGCTCTTTTAAAAAATGTGCTGAAACACTATGTGTTTTGACTCCCTTTTTAATGTTTCTGACATGTTCACTGATGCAAACACTGATTTTTCTACTTGTCCTACCTACATATATTAAATTACAAGGACATATCAACACATAGACAACATATGAGCTCTGATAATTGAAGAACTGCTTAATCTGGAAGAGTTTAGTAAATTTGGAATCCAATGTTTTATTAATTACTAAATTACAGCTACCACATCTGGGTCTGTTACACTTGTATGTACCTATCAAACCAAGGGTATTAGTAGATATGTCCTGAGATGGAGTAGAATTCAGTCTGGATGGGGCTACCTGCCCTTTGATACTGAGTCCCCGTTTGTAAATGAACCTAGGATGATTGGGTAAATGTTTACCCAATACTTCATCGGATATCAATATCTCCCAATATTTTTTAATGGAATCAGAAATCAGTTTGGAGTTTGCTGTGTAAGTGCTGATAAAAGCCAAATGATGATCTAAATCTCCCTTTTCCTGTCTATTTTTATCTCTCAATAAAGTTTCTCTCGGAATGTGATCTGCTTTGTTCCTAGACACAGTGATGATATGGTCTGAATATGCTTTGTTCTTAAATTTGTTAGTGAGATCTTCAGCAAAATGTACGTATTCCTCAATAGCCACTCAAAGCATTAAGGAGATTGTTTGTATCTGTGGGCTTCCTGTAAATACGTGAGTGTATCTTATTGTTCTCAGTGAATAAGGTTAGGTCAAAATAATTTATTGAAGTGCTGTCATATTGTGCTATGAAGACTAAATTATATTGGTTATTATTGATATGGGAAATAAATTTGTTAATAGAGACTATGGGGGAAATTCACCATAGTGTGAAGTGAAGTCCGGATTCTTCGCCTCACTTCGCACTAACTGTTATGCGCTCAATGATGTCCTGCACGTGGACATCAGCGTACGCTTTAAAGGGATTCTCTTTTGCTCTCACTGAGACTGGAGTCCCTTTAAAGCATTCGCTGACAGGACATCAGTGAGCGCATAACAGTCTGTGCGAAGTGAGGCGAAGGATCCAGACCTCACTTCGCACTATGGTGAATTCCCTATATCACCTTTCCATATAAGTAACAGATCATCTATATATCGTTGGTATAAGATGATGTTATGTTTAAAACCAGAATTAGCCCAAATGTATTCCTCCTCCCATGCCGCCATATAGAGATTTGCAAATGAGGGAGCGAATTTGCTCCCCATGGCTGTACGTTTGATTTGATGATAGAACTGCTGATAAAAAAAAAAGTAGTTTTTTTTAAGGATAAAATCTATAGATTCACATATAAAACCTATCTGTTTATCTGGATATATATTATTATTATTATTATACTATAAATAATGGATTAATCTAAACCTATTTGGTATAGCAAAGCAACAGATTGAAATAACATGTTGCATGCTAAAAGTTACCATAATCCAAAAATATTTAAAGCAATTCCAAAAGGTCAATATATTAGAACCAGATGAATTACTTCCAACAATGAGTTATATAAAAAAGCAGCCATGGAATTAACTAAAAGATATACAAACAGAGGCTACAATCATAAAACTATTCAAAATATCGCCAGCGAGATAGGCACCATACCGAAACAAACACTGTTTAATGAACAATATTCACAAAAAAAGAAACAATTTGTTTTTGCTTTAAAATACAATAGAAGAAGTAAAAATATTGAAAGCATAATCAGAAAATACTGGCCGTTACTACAGTGTAACAAAACCCTAGGACTATTATTTGCAGATCGCCCGTTGGTCAGTTACAAAAAAGGAAGAATGATTAAAGATATGGTTTGCCCAAGTATGTTTAGCTTGAAAAAGAAAGAGAATATATCTCACAAAATTGGTACATTCCCCTGTTTTGGATGCGTATGCTGCAACGCCATAATACCAGGTAAATCCATAATCCATCCTACACAAGGCATAGAGATTTCTTTAAAAATCTATGCTAATTGGAAAACTGCAAATGTAGTATATCTATTGAAATGCCCTTGTGGAAAGGTATATATAGGTCAAACAATTAGACCCATTAAAGAAAGAATTAAAGAGCACAAAGATAAAATATGCAATTTTAAGATTAATACCTTTAACAATACATCTGTATCTACTAGTAGGCACTTTGCAGAAATGAAACATCAAGTTAGCCAGCTGAAATGGATGGTTTTGGAAGTAATTAGGAAACCTATGAGAATGCATCACAATAAATTTATTTGGTAGTTCACTACCTTTGCCTATTGTCCCCTCTTTGATTGGATACTTTGGTTTACAGTAATGTTAAGTATGGCTACCATTTCAATGGATATATTCAATAGAAAAAGTTTCTCACGGCAAGTATTGATCGCAACAAATCTCGCACTACCTACTACGAGAAACTTCCGGGTGTTTGCCCGAATATTAAAATTGGAAAAGCGAAAATGAGCTTTTCTGAGTCTAATAAATTTCGCCCTCAGAATGTATCAGAAAAAAAATATGATGGCAGGAGAAGAAAACATTTCAACACCAGGTGCCCTTAACTACCATTTCCAGACCAGATAACACAGCAATAGACTACAAACTCCTAGCAACAGAGGTAGGCAAAGTATTAAACCCCACTATTGAAAAATAAACAGAAAAAGCCACAGAGTCCCTACAACTAAAGACAGAAAAATTGGTCAAGCAACTAACCTCCCAGACTTACAGAATAAAGGAGGTAGAGGAAACGGTTTAATCGCTACAGGATGACACTATATTCTCCAGCACTCATCTCAAGGAGATTATCCACAAAACCTCAGCACTGGAGTAAAGTGTAGATGACCTGGAAAACAGATCTAGGAGAAATAACCTCCACGTCATAGGAATCCCAGAATCGCACAAACCAAAATCCCTCTCCTCATTGTTGGGTAAATGGATCCTGAAACAACTAGGCATTTTGACAGAACTTCTGCTATTAAGATCTAAAGGGTTCCCAGACTGGGCCAAGGAGAGGATGGAAATAACTGCCCTAGACCAGTTATCGCCAAATTCTTGGACTATGCTGACAGATCAGCAAACCTGTTGGACTAAAAAAAATCAGAGGCCATGTACCTTTATGGTAACAAGATCCTCATTTTCCAGGACTATTCTTATGCCCTGTCACAAAAGTGAAAATAATGTAATCAGGCTTGCCACCAATGCTTGAAGAAAATGTTAAATTCACCTTGTTTTATGCAACAATTCTCAAAGTATTATCACCAATATGTTGATAAAAAAGATGATATACTGTATGGAAAGTCTCCAAAAAACTGCGAACAAGAGATAAATCACACCAGCATCCCACCTCTAATGTATAAGGGGGCTCAACAAATTCAAAATCTTTAATGCTTATAAAACTCCATACAATATACTGAAACCACAATATTGGACCCTTTAAGAAGGTTTTGATTGTAGATGAAGTACATCAATTTGAGAAAAGTATTGGAATAAAAATCTCATCCCACCATCATTTAAAAACAGAAAAGGCTTTCATAGCATAAAATACTCTTTAATCAAATATCTGTGGTGTGAAATGATACAATGTAAATTAAGTTTTAAAAGCCTATAATAACATGCTGCACTTGTAAACCGGCCTTCTATGTCCTCTGAACGCATTTAAACGATTGTATGCAGTCTGCAGCTTGAATGCAGTGCAGCTTGTGACAAGTCCCTCCTCTCTCACCTATTTCATCTCCAGCTGATAAATGTGGAATAACCTTTATAATAGCATCTTTAGCTTAAGATTTCTTATTCAGCTGCTAATGACGAAGTAGAAGAGAGAAACTGCTTCAGTAAGGAATTTGCTTGGAAAGGAGGTCAATTAGTAAATAATTTATATTGCAAATAGAGAGGCAAATAAATGTTAGTGACTTAACTGTTCTTGTAATGAACATGTCCATTTATGGTTTCAGTATTTAGAGGATGAATACTGCAAAGGAGATCGAGAGGATGATCCAATGCCTCCAGTACAACCATATCATTATGGATCACATTATTCAAACAGTGGAACTGTGCTTCATTTCTTAGTCAGGATGCCTCCATTTACCAAAATGTTCCTCGCATATCAAGGTGAGTATCCTGTTATATTGCTTACTTACTATAGCTGTCATTAACCTGGTGAAAATTGCTCAGTTATGTAGTTTATCCTTGGTAAATTCAGTTCCCTGTTAACACGTTTAACACCTCCACTCTTTATCTCTGTGCTTCTCATTCATATACCTCTATATCTGTTTCCTTAAGTACTGCTTAGAAAAAAAAGACATATCAAGAATCGAAAGTTTTTCTTCCAGCTTAGTTAATAGTGGCAAGAGGAATTGTCACCATCAACCAGGTGGCAAACCTGGTGAAGGTACTGCTTTGTGCTTTGCAATTGCAAATAATTGAAATATTTAATAGTTTTAATTAATAGAAAATTGTAATTTAGATGCATTATGGGATTGTTTCTAACTATAATTTGCCCTTTATCACACTATAAACAAGAAGCTACAATAGATATGGTATGTGCAATAAAAACACCCTGTCCGCTCTTCCTATTACCTGTGATTCTGTGTACCTATGTAAAGATTGCTTGTATTTGTACTTGATAAGTATCAATATAAAGAAAATAAGATGTCCAGGATGTAATATCTTACTCTGTATTAGTTGTTTATTGCAGCTTATATGAATATAGATCCATATTCTCAGGAGACTCAAACACCCAGATTCATTGCAGAGAGTCCAGCAAACTTATAAACAGACTCAATGCATTTTTTTTCATAGACAATCCTAAAAATGTATGCAATTTTTCTGAAAGTATAGTATTTCCTTGCATTTTTCCTGTTTCCAATTTTTAATACATAATAAGCCTCAATGGCCAGTCTAAATCAGTGTTAATTAATGACCATAAAATGTTTGCTTAAGAAGGCCTGCATAATTTAATTATTTATTACAAAGAAATATTATTAATTATTTACTGCAAAGCAATAGCCTTTACTGCTCATTATGGCAGAGATTCACCAATGGGTTATCCCTGTATCTAGGCCATTGGACAGAAATGTATTCAAACCTTTAAAAGGTTCCTCCTCCCCTACAGCAATGAGGTTTAGCAGGTCCAGAGGCCTGTAGTATGAGGAAGACTCTCAATATTCAAGATTCTAGGGTTCTGCAGATAATCTCTAAGGGCATAAGATTAAGTTTCTGTAAGGCTGGTACTGGTACATTGTGGAGAAGGAGATTGCTGAACCCAACCACAGTGAACTTGGTGCTAGCTAACCTCAGGGAGCGGGGTCTAAGGTACTCTCCGGTCTTCACCTTTAACCCCCACAAGGAGGCGCTGGACTTGGCTGAAAAGAGTACCCAGGTCGCTGCCCCTAAGGTAGCTGTTCACTGATGGTAGAGAGAGAACAGGTAAAGCGGAGGACTCAGGAGCAAACTCAGACTCAGAACTCAGGTACGGACTCAGGACACTGGAATCAGGTACAGGAAACACCAGCGATGGCAGAATAAACAAATAACAGGCTAAATTTTACTAACTAAACTTGACACTAACTGAGCCCAAAATACACTGTAGGGTATTTATATTCAGGCGCTGAGTCTGGGGCACATCTTCCTTATATTGGCAGAGAGGCAGGCGCGCTCCTGCCTCTGTGCGCACCAGGCGTACGCTTCTCCATGACGTCACAGCGGCCGCGTCACATGTTCGCGTGCTCAAAGTGCTGGCAGTGCACGCACGTCGCGCACTAGTAGGGATGACCCAGTGCTGGAACGAATGCTGGTAAGTATTCCTTACAGTTTCTGGCCAAGAAAAGATCATTTCAAAGTCCCAGATGTCAGGACAGCATCAAGAAATAGTGAATCAATATGTTCAGCACATTTTTGAATCAAGAGTGATAGAGGTTGTTCCTTCAAGGTTATTCATGTTCAAAACTAAATGGAAATGTCAGCCAGGAAACCTACAAAGAGGTTCAAGATTGATGTAATCAGATGCTGTAATATTAACCACAGATTAATCAAAGACAGGATGGGGTGCTCATATGGGAGAACAGTTTATACAAGGGCAAGATTAATTAGTAACATCCAATGAGCAATAAAGTTAGTGCACTTTGCTTTTGAATGCAACTTTGCATAAATTGGATTTAAATGTAAAGGTTAGACAATGCAATTGCAGATTTTTGTTCTTAAAAAAACCCATTTCATTTCATGCTAGCCCTTGGTGGACTGATGGGGACATTTAACAGTGGATGTGATGCCATTAGTATGTAAGGGAGTAGATGAACTGAGACAGCCTGGTGATGAAGGTTTAATTTATGTATTTCCTCCATTTCCACTAGTATGGAACTTCTAAAGAAAAAAGAGAAAAGTGAATGCAATTGCAAATTCTGTTCCAGCAAAAAAGACCCTGGTTTCAAGCTTTGTACAGATTAACATAAGAAAAGCCTGTCAAAATTTGAACAATTCTATGGTGGTTAATTCAAAGTCCGATCTAATATGGTGAGACAGACCAGCTTTCTTCAGTGGCCTTGAGATTAAAGGGAATCTGAAAGCTGGTATCCAAAATCCTTTAGGCTTAAACTAAACATTCCAAATGATGTACTAATGCTTGAATAAACAGTTAATGCTTTACATATCATTATATATTTTAATATGAAGAGAGTAGTCTCACCCACCTTAAAACTTCCATCTCTCTCTGTTCCCTAGTATTTTCATTTAGCTGCCAACTAGAACATTATTAACTGGCAGAGCAAACTGAGGACTGCCAGGTGTAGAGCATTTTGTGCAGCAGAGAAGCTGGAAGCTATTTAGTTCTCATTGTACTGCCTGACAC
>WMED01005636.1:0-19276 GCA_019650415.1 Pipa parva
GCAGGGGGCGCCCCTAGCATTTGCCTACTCTGCCTAATGGCAGAGCCGGCACTGCTTGTACTGCTGCTGTAGAGGGAACATTAGTAGGCATATGGCATTTTGGCAACAAATAATGTGACCAGTTAGATTGTGTCCACTATCTCCACCCACCCTCTGTCCATCCTTCCCCTGCCCCTATCCTAACCCAAGCACAATTCGTTAATATGTAATGTGTTTATGTATGTTGGGAAATGCATTTAGTTTTTACAAACAGCTAAAAAGTAGTCAAACCTTTAGGTGTTTGATGATTTCACAATGAATGAACGTAATGAAAATCTGAAATAAGAGACTGTGAAGACAACAGTTTTAGGAAAAAAAATATTATTAACATACTGTAGTTATCAGTATAATAGTAATTTTCTAATACAAATATATATAATACAATATGATATATTCTATAAATAGCTTCTGCAGTGAAACTGAATGGTTTGCTGGTGTGTGGCTGTTTGGAAATCTTATAGTGCATGGCTCATTTATCTTTCTACTGGAAATGCAGACATGTATCTTGATCGTAATAATGATACAACTGATGTACTGTATTTATACAGCAGAACTGCAAACACCACATTTAGGCTAGGGAATGAATATTGGTTATAGTAACAACTTAATCATCAGCTCGTTCTCCACTCACCGTTCTGCTATGAAGGTTCTGCTAAAATTTAATACACAGAGAAATTAGGTGTACAGTAGGTTTATATTCACATATTCATTTTTAGATGCTCATTTAAATACACTTATTTCAGAGAGAAAAAATTGTTTCCTGCTTGGATTACAGTTATGATTGTTTTCTACCCATTGCAATTCCTTGCTGACATATCAGTATTTTTTAAGAAATCCTAACTATGGCACCTGAGGCTTAAATAACCTCAGTTATTATTTTTTTTTTAGAAATCATCTTAATGATTAGAATTTGCTCCCACAAAGAATTTGACATATGAAAATCTTCATCAAAATGTAATTTTTCAACTAATTGCATGTGAACTATTTAAACTTATGGGGGGGTTCAGTTAGTTTCCATGGAAACCTTTCAAACCAAACATTTTTCAAATAGAAATAGGGCTGCTGACTTTGAGTTTGCAGAGAACAAAGCTCACATGGTGCCGACAATGAAAAATACTTACAATTAGATTGTTGGGGGGGAAGGAGTTAAGGCAGAGACTGAAACACCAAAGGACCAAGAAATGGGTACTTGAATCATGTTGGAATGATATAGGTCTAAAACATCACGAAAAGTAAAAAAAAACTATTCTGTATTATTGTCCGTATTGACTTTATTATGGGAAAATTGTTGCAATCTTAACTTTAAAATAGTTGTGACTTTATAATGGGGAAATTGTAGAGGATTTACTATGGGAATCCGCTGTTTGAGAATTTGACAGACGAATTCGCGTCTTAGTGAATAACCCCCTTGCGAGTGTTTTTCTTGAACATTCATATTGGCCTGCAGGAACTTGTGGTCTTCATTTCTTCTCCCCACGGGATGCAATCCTTTTTACTTTCTGATTCCTCTTGAAATTTGGTAATCAGAGCAAACATAGAAGCAGTATTTCAAGATGAAATGAACAGTGGTGTTGAGAAAAGCAGGAGCCAGTGCTGGAGTGAAGAAACACATCATAAGTATTTCACTGCCTCCCCTTCATAATCTACACTAGAAAAAGAAACATTTTGCTTTCCTTTAATTTACTTAATGTACTGAAGATTTAGGACTTTACTTAGATGCTTAGTATTTCTACTGTATGTCTCTGTTCAGCATAGTAAAATCTTAGCAAGGAAAGGCTGATAAATAAAAAGACACTTGCTTGTATCTTGTTCTTTCATATAGTTTTTCCTATGGTTCTTGCACCCACTTGAACCAGATATAAATAAAAACTGACAAATGGCATAGGCCCTTTAAAAGTCATTGTGCATAATTTTTCTTTTTATACATTTTTTTTTCTGAAAGGACTAAACCTCCTAAAGGAGAAAAATAATGAAAGTTCGGCAATGTACATCAATTCAAGGTTGTCCTGACTATTCAGAAATGTCCCTAAATGGCTCTGATCACCAGGAATAAGTGTCAATAATGTCATATCTAGAAAAGTGAAATGACTATAGCCTTGCATAACATACTGTGCATAAGCACAGGGAGTTTAATGGGTTTCATCACTTTTTCAAACATTTTGACATTTGTTGTTTTTTAATAAAAAGTTCTGTCTGTTAGAGCATAGCAAGCTTATTTTGCCAATCCAAAGAAGTGTTTCTAATCTGCCCTAAGAAGAACAGCTGGATTTAGGTTCTTTTGGACTCAGCATCCAGTTATTTCCCTGACTATCTAGAAAGTGTCCTTATTTCTTGCCTTTAAAAGGTCAAAAACAGTTCCGGTACAGGGTTCATCTCTGTATATATTTTCCTTTTCCTGTGTAGGGGTGGAGATTCATTTTTAAACTAAGTTTCAAATTAGTTCTAATGAACAAAACTTATAATTTTAATTCAGATATTAAAATTCAATATTAACGGCAGGTTTCTATACAAACTTTGGATTCTAATGACATTCATATTAAAAGTAAACCCTGCTTTGAACATTTTGCATGGTTCAAAAAAATTTTTGTATCTGTTAATATTTATTATGGTTTCTTCAAATGAGATTTGATACTATTTGAGATTGGTGATGTTAGATTAATATAAATCTGAACTGTTCATCTCTGTTATTAAATAATTGATCCTTACTCATAAAATTTGTTGGATTAATATGACTCTGAACTGCTTTTCTCCAATATTAAATAATGCATCTTTATTTCTATATCTTTGGAAGGATTATAATCATGTTATCATCTCACCTACCAACAATGTTTTTGAAACACCTTGTGCAGATTTTGTGCACATTTAAAAAAAAGATTTTTAAAATGACTAATGATGATATTTTCTGTTGCAATTTGACGTGACATTTACAAAATGTTGTTTCTTTTGAATATACTCTCAACAAATAATCCTTTCTCCTCAATATTATTCCCAAAAATGGCCATGTTGAAAAAGTAATTTCTAAAGCAGATCAGTATATCATTATTTTGTAATTAGAAATAATCCTTACATTTGGGAAGTGATCTCCACATTTTGATTGCCAGAATGCTAACATCAGCTGTTGAAATATTTATTCAAGACATTACCAGACCAGGTCGTGACCAGTTTGCCAATGCAAACATCTCACATATGGCTTGCAAACCAGCCCTTGTTCATTCAAAGGACCCTGCAAATTATATCATGTTGAACAGTAAATGGCTTTATTAAAAATAATTGATAGGCAACAAAACAAACAGAACAAATAGATGATAAATCTTGTAGGGCCTGTATTAAGTTGTTGGCAGTTTTGAACATATATTATACAGTAAATAATTTATTCTATCATTATATATGTTAATTTGAATTACCCATCCCTGTTTCAGGTATTTGCTTGCTTACAGCAACCTACAGGTAGACTTCTCAAAAAAATATATAGTAGGTAGATACAAAAAATAAATCTTATATCTTAGTCATTTACATTTCAAAGGAAATGCAATAGCATACCAGTCTCATACCAGTTCCATAAGAAGATTAACATTAAAGAGAAAGTTGATCTTGAGAGTAGTTGTTTGTTAACCATGACAACTTCAACAACTTCATGTAAAGAGTTCCACAGCCTCACAGCTCTTACAGTAAAAAAAAACAAAACCTTTTATGTTGATGCAGAAACTTTGTCTCATCTTAACAAAATGGATGCACTTTTGTTATACTAATAGTTCTTGGTATAAATAGATTTGTGGGAAAGATCTCCGTATTGACCTCTGATATATTTATATATGGTTATTAGGTCACCTCTTAATCTTAACTAAATAAGCCCAGTTTTGACAATATTTCTTGGTACTGTATTTTACCCATTCTTTTTATTATTTTAATAGCTCGCCTTTGAAACCACTCAAGCTCAACCATATCTTTCTTGTAACCCCAGCCTCATGTCCTGCAGCTCTGCACACCTCTCATATCCCAGAATCCCTCTACAAACCACAAAGCTTCCTGTTCCTCCTGCTGTTCCTTCCTACCTATGAATCTACCTCTCCATTCCTACCTAGCCCTGTTAAACACCCCCTTTTGTTTATCCTCTTTCACTTTGAGTAGGAAGGGTCATTTTATTGTAAGTGCTTTTAATAACATGAAGGAACTATAGATGTATACAATTATGCCATATTAATGTTGCAATGTAGATTTTTTTCAGGTTGTTATGTATCTCTCTGTTGCTTTCACAGATTATATTTTACCATAATATTTTATAACCATTAATTAAAGAAAAAAAAAGATTAGCTTCAGGTTGCAGTATTTAGCAACAAAATTATATGACCAGCAGCATCTAAGGCCACAAATGGACCACTGTTTTAGCAACTAACTAAATGAACTAATAATTTGTTTATATGACATCTCAGAAAAGCTCAGTAAAGTGAGAAAATCACCCTTTGGGTATGTATGGTATTGGGTAAGGTGACACAATCTGTTATTTAAGAGTAACCAGTAATATCATATTAATGCCCTTTTAATAAAACATTATGTACAGCATATTGTTGTTTCATTAAGCTTACATAGTTATTAAATGCCTTTGGGTGCCATAATGTTTACAAGCATCTGTACAATGATAAATAACTGAATGTATTCTAATCAAAACTGCATCTTATGCTTTATATCACCTGCATCTCAAGCATGTGTCAATTTTATCGAGCTAACTTTCATCAATTTTACCTGCTTTAGGCTAGAATTTAATCATATTTTGTCATATGCGTCAATTAGAATTTGAAATCCACTGCAGGAGAGATTAGCAGAGCAGCTGCCTTATATGGCTGCATAACAGTTCTTAGACATTTACAAGACAATGTAAAAGTTAAATAAATAAGTAAATTTACAATGCATTTGAAGTATACATATTGGTTCAGAGTTATCCAGGACTTTAGCAAAGAAAACAGAAATATGAAAACTGTTAGTATAAATGTTAGTAATATATCTCCTTGGGAAAGCTATTTTTCATGTGAAGCTGAATGCTGAGCTTATTGGTTATCTCACTACTTTATAAAATAATATTACTTTATCTCTTGGACTTAAGCTTGATCTTGCTACAAAATTTAATTAAATGATACTTCTTTAAATTGTTTAAAGGGACAGTTTAATTACATGGGTGAGAAGAAAGCAATGTGGAATGTTTAGCAAAGCAGTTAAAAGTGCATCTGTCAGCTCAGGATTATTACAGTTTTAGAAAGTATGTGACTTTATAATGTAAATCAAGTAATTAGGAACCAAAAAACGTTTGCATATTGAAAATACAACAAAAATGGTGTATTGTGTGTCCAATACCCCTGGAGCAGCACTAAAAAGCAGAAAGACACAGAGCTACAAACATTATGAACATTTTCTCCTGATGAAGCCTCAGTGACAAGAGGTGAAACGCGTAGAGAAGATAAGGATATACAAACTGCCTTAGAGGACGTTTTATACAAACCGCTCATTTAAAATACATCCTTGTAAGTAGTTTTTGTATTTTTAATATTTCTTAATTATAGTCATATCTACGCTATGAGAACTTCCCTGTGCAGTGTTGTTGGCTAGCAGAGTCAGCTTACAATCCAGAAGATCTGGGAACATAATTGGTTATTGCTGTGCTTGCAAAGATACAAGGAATGCCATTGAAAGATGTGTTAAAAGCTGTTTATGAATAACCATCTGGTAAGGGCACAACTATATTCACATTTCGGCACTGGAGTGCAATCTACACAATAGTGTGGTTTTAGTGTTTTCACATTTCTAACCACCATTAATCACTTAGTACACTTCCATCTATTTAAGTATTATATGTTTGGGTCTATACTTTCAAAGATTTAATATCTGATAAGGCACTATGTAGTGCATATGTTTTTGTTTGCGCTTTTTTAGGTTTTACTATGTTGAAAATACACTTACTTCAATCTCAGCCTGATTAGAAAACATAGAAGCTGCCATTTTCTGCCTGACCTGCCACACAAACACTACAGAAACGCCCCCTAACAAGCAGGCTTTCCTCCCCTGTCTCCAAATCTCACGCGCACTGAGCATTATCAGGTTACACAGCATCATCCACTACACTGTGCACCAGTCATTATATTAACACAAGTTCGGACCCTTACTGGACAGAGCGTTCAGGAAAAACTGTTTATGGTTTTGAAGAGATCCAACATTGCCACATGAATTTAACTTTATTGAGAATACAGACACTTTAAACGAACTGAGACATGTTGTCAGAGTGCCCTGCTGTTACAAGCTTTTTGCCTTCATCTTTAGTTTCAAGTGGAAAAATACATTAGGGAAGAAGCTTTCTTTTTTAGTAAAAAAGATGCATAAGTAGGTTAAGTAAAAAAGTAAACTTATTAAAGTTTTAGTTGGATGAAAATAAGGGCTTATCTACTGAATAAAATCTGTAAAATCTATACTAACTAACGCAAAGGTATCTATATAATGGTGCAGAATTCCAGCAATTTCACTGTTTTTCACTGCATTTAAAAAAAAACATTAAAGAACAAGACATTTAAAAAATAAAAAAAAAGTGAAAATAAAATGAAATAAAACAAACATGAATGTCTTTTAGATGAAAGTTAATAAAGTTATTTAATTCCCCACACGCAAACAGTAGTTAAACTATCCAGCACCATGTAAAATTAAATTTGTGTAAGAGACAGATAATTTGTCAAACCTTTACCACATCTGTATCAAAGTTAATAATTCTATGAAATAGAAAAGCCTTTGGAGTTTTGAGTAATTCCATATTACAAAATAAGCAAGATCAAAATGCAAACCCTTACAATTCATGCAAATAAAATGAAAAACTTTTGAGTTTTCCAAGTTTTATTATAAGGTATCAATACATGATTTACAATATCTACACAAAATCTATTTATAGTTTATAAAAGATGGATATAATAAAATTCTGATCAACTGATTTAATAGTTTATGTTGTACTAATTTTTATAGAAAGATAACAGATATGTTCATAAATATCTAGATCTTCAGTAACAATTGAGAATCAAGTGGCCAAAATCATAAAATTGTTCTGAATTGGGGATGAGCAATTTATATGAAACCATCTAAATTCATACAGCGGTTCATATACCATGGGACAGAAACAAAGAAACCTCACGCAATGTTAATATTATGTTTATAAATATTATTATTATTTTCTGAACTTTAATACATTTTGTTAATTCAAAAAGAAAGGGGTGTGAATTTTATGTAAAAACAGAGAAAGTGTGGAAAATTGGAATAGTGATAATTGATAAGAATGGAATGTTTAGACACGAAACTAAAGAAATTGCAACAAATCTTTTAAGATCAACAACAAAATACTTTCAGAATTGGCAGGTATAGATTTTAGACCTGAAAAAAAAAAATCTTGAAACCATTTGTCCATTTTAAGACTGATGAGAGACAGCTTGCATTGTTATGACACACATAGATGAGCTTTAATTTGTTCAGAAAGGTGAAGCAGGTAAGAGTGATATTTGTGGCTTTTTAAATGACCAGTACCTCTAGAAAAAGAAAAAATCCATTAGGATTGTCATGGTTGTTGTTTCTATTTAGTACTTACTAAAAGGTTTAGGGCTTCAACTACTAAAGAGTGAATTCACCTTTGCTACAATTTGAGTCACATTGGCAATGTATTCCCTTCTCACTATTGGCTAAGCAGAAAATAGCCTTGTCAAACAAGCGGACATTAGTGGTGATCACTGTGGCATGCATAGCGTGACGTCATCAGGGAGATGGAAGTGGGATGAGAAGTTAAGTAGAGTGAGGTGAATTTAACCAGTGAAGGGCAATGATATCAGTTTCGTCATTTCCCACTATCTGTATTCTGTGAATATTTTATCTATTTCTATGTCACCTTGTCCCTAGGTTATGTTGTCACTTAATTGCAGTCGCCATTGTCGCTTTTGAAGGCATAAGCACCTGACTCAACACTGGAGCCCTTCCATCACCCCCCAATTCGCCAGTCTGAAGTTGTGAAGTAAAACAGGTGAATTCAGAGAAGTTCAGTTCACCTAGTCGCATTTGCACCTTCGCACTACTCCTCTGCTTAGTTATTAGTAGTGATGAGCGATGATGACAATAATCGTTATCGGACCGATAATCGATTTTTTAAATCATCGGATCGATAATCGGTATTCGATAACGATTATCGATTATCATTAAGTACAATCTGCTCCGCTGCAGTCTCTCTAAGAAGTAAGTTTAAAATGGAACCGTTTATCTGCTCTCTTACGCTGGTGGCAGGAGGCCCTTGATTGCGATCTCTGCCTCTCCCCCTGGGGTTTTTTCCTGCTGCATCTGATTTCCTGCTCTTCCATCTGCAGCAGGAAGTGTGGCACCTCGGGGAGATTCATTGCAGCAGTTTCCCAGAGCCATAGAGAGAAAATAGTATCAAAGGCAGAATCACAAGGAGCCGCCCCCCCACCCGCTCCCCCGCTCCCCCGCCTCCTGCCCACCCGCCTCCTGCCCATCCACCCACCTCCTGCCCGCCTCCAGGAGTCTATTGGTGCTTTCAGGCCTGCTAAAAGGGGGCTGTCTCTCTCTCTCTCTCTCTCTCAGTGGAAGCTGACACGTAAGAGAACCAGCTAGTGTTGATCAATACTATCGAGCTAACCACTCGATGATGATTACCCTTACGATTATTTATGGAAAGTACCGAATCATCGCAGACAAACGATGAACAGGAAAATCGTGCCGATTTCATGTTAGCTCGATAGTGTCGATCAACACTAGTTACTAGTTATTAGTAGAAGCACCTGTGCATGCACATGCAAAATTATGCAAATAGCTCCGTAAGATCGCGACTATTATAGTCTCCTAAATTTGGCACGTATTCACCACTTTGCATAATTTCGTCAAAGAGGAAGATAACATGAAGAATTAGAGAATAGATTCAAATTCATAGCTCTACTCA
Organism: Pipa parva; assembly: GCA_019650415.1. Lineage (NCBI taxonomy): Eukaryota > Metazoa > Chordata > Amphibia > Anura > Pipidae > Pipa > Pipa parva. The sequence continues at coordinate 8,999 of WMED01005636.1, forward strand.
ACTCTTTGGACTTTAGTCAATGACCCTTATTGTTCATGCTGAATTCTTGATTCTTATAGGTTTGTGTTACCGATTTTTCAAAACACATTCAATTTCTTTCTTTCTTTTAAATACTTTGCACAATGAATGAGAACACTGAATGTGTGAAGACATTCAGATAAATCTGTTCAAATCTAATTCTCTGAAGTTTATACTTTCCTTTGTATTTCACACTGGAATTGACCTGCATATTTATTTTGTGGCTAATCATTACACTTTTCAGATAAATTTTTTTACTAAACAAAATATGTATTATCACAAAAACAATTCTATTTTTCTTCTGCTTTCACATGGAAAGAACAAAACATCTTGTAGAATAAATAATATAAAGCTTAAAACAGAAAGAGAATGTTCTAGAAAACAGAAACGTTTAATATACTGTATACAAGTGATTGGTGACTAGACTAGCATCAAGTTCTTTAATGTGATAGGAATGAATAAGACAGATGGGACACATCACATATAAGATAAACTACTTAGAAAGGTATAATCAACAATATTGGTGATATAATAATAATTCATGGCTAATGAACCATAGTAGACAAAGACAATATAGAAGGTAATGTAATGGGACTGTGGAATGGCATTCCTTGAAAAAGTAAGTTCGCAAAATTACAAGACGATACAAAAACAAAAATCTTAGACCATAGAAACCAGAAAACAATAGATAAAACAGAACATTCAAAACAACCCACCAAACTATTAAAAATAAATGTCAAATGCAAATTGTGTTGTATCATCAATGTCTGCAAAACATTCTAAGACAAAATTTATGGTGAGTATTCCTTTTAAAGGAGAACTACAACTTGTTATATCTACAGGTGATTATTAATGGTGGGAGCTACTTACCGATTGATGTTTTATGCTTCAGCACTGCCTCCTTCTCTCAATAGAATGCTGATCTCTTCTGCTCTTGAGAAGCACTGTGATCCTCTTCACTTCATGTTCCTGTCTGTTTTGGTGAATAGATCAAGTGCAGTAGCAGTTTTCTGATGAAAAACTGTTCAGCATTTTTCTCTCCCTCTAGGAAAAATGAGTTGCAGTAACCCATTAAAGGAAGGCCAAGAATTTGAATGCTTTCCTGATATCTGTTTTTAGTATGTATATGCCAAGGCCATATCTATTAGCATGGGTGACAAAAACATCCTCTGTATTCGAGCTGTAAAAGTAAATGTTAATAGAGTTCATTTTTTATCACTATTACACCCTGTTAGACTACTTTCATAATATTTATCTATTGTAAAATATGGGAAGAGCTGATAATATAGGGCTGAATAAGTGGAGAATACATTTGTCAAACAGGTGGACATCTGCTCTCACTGTCGTATGTGTAGTGTGGTATAGTCAGTTAGATAGAAGACTTGCAAAAAGGTAATGGTTCGCTCGATCCCTATCTATGTAAAAGAAACACAATTGATTGTAAAGAGTGGGGTGCTCAGGGCAACGCCTGGATAAACATACTCACTGAGAAAGTCCGGCACTCCCAAGTAAAATCAAAATATTTATTTATTTAACTGATGGTTAAAACAGGTCCATGTGTACAAAGATTTAAAAACAAAAACAAACCATGAGGCACCCCCTTACGCGTTTCGCACCTTGGCGCTTACTCATAGGTGTGGTGCCGATAGGAAGCAGGGTTTAAGTAATAAAAAGCAAGTGAAAATGCCAGGTGGTGAGACTGCAGCATGTACAATGTATATATAATAAGAATTCAAGTAAAGAAAAAGCTATAACCTGTTCGCATATAAAGAAGGCATCCGGAGGGTCTCACTGCGTGTCTACGATGGACTGTAAAAGGAATCCGGTGTGTGGGTCCCATGTGGTCTCATGGGCTACGGATGCCTATACAGTACAACTCAAAAAAGCAAAGGAAGAATGCCTTCGGTTTTACAGTGTGTTCAGTGTGTTTGTTTTTAAATCTTTGTACACATGGACCTGTTTTAACCATCAGTTAAATAAATAAATATTTTGATTTTACTTGGGAGTGCCGGACTTTCTCAGTCAGTTAGATAGAAGTAGGATGAGAAGTCATCAGTGACGTGAATTTTACAAGTGAAGGGCAGTGACGTCTGTTTCATCATATTCCACTAACTGTTTTCTGTGAATATTATATGTATTTTTATGTAACCTTGTCCCTATGTCATATTGCCATTGTCACTTTTGAATGAACAGTTGCCTTACACAACACTAGAGCCCTGCCATCAACTCCACAATTTGCACTTACATAGACTTAGAAGTGAGCAAAGTGGCAATGTATTCATTTGAAGATCCTGGACTGAGGATTGTCAGATGAATAAGGATCTAGCAGCAGTACACTTTTTGAAAAGATCTTACTGCCCAAAACATGTGAATGTCACAATAAAGCTCTAGCAGTGCTACTTTGCAAAATGCTGCATGAATTTTAACCTGATTATAGTTTTGGAGCTGAAAAGACACCTAGGATTTCATGTGCTTTTATCCAGTAAGGGTTGGTCTACAATACATTTATGAGGTTAATTAGTATTTATTGCAAAAATCATTTTCCACTGATAATCATATGGGCAAGGAACTATTTTATAATGAATTAATTCTTTATTGAAAGGGGTCTAAGGTGAAAATGGTGAAAAAGCAGTAATATTAGAAGAATTTCTCATGACACTGCCTATTTTCACATGTTTAACTGGGTTGGCATTAGTCATGCTCTTATTATTTAAAGGCATATTATTTTCCACTTAAAGAAAATATTTGTCATCCTGTCACAAACAGAACTTTTATAACACTGCTTGAGACTTGCCAGTGCTCAGTGCATTGCCAGTAGTGCTGGGCTTTTGGTTAAAGGAGAACTAAAAGTTAAAAAAAAGACATAAAAAAATACCTTATAGAGAGTTGAACCATTGCAATCACAGCTTGTACTGTTATCATTTCACTGCACCAAGGCAAATTTGAAACCACTTAAGCTAATACAGGAGCCAGCACAAAGCTCTGCTGAAAGACCTCACACGTCATCATGCTCATTGCCTTTTTTTTTGCAGGTGAGGGGAGCATTCTCATTGGCCCTGCAATGAATCTGATGACATGTAAACCCTTTTGCACCACCGATTCTATAAGTGGGCGGAGCTTCATGCTGGCTCCTGTATCAGCCTAAGTTGGTTCAACTTACTATAAGGGGTTTTTTTTTTATATATATCATTCTTTTTTACCTTTAGTTCTCCTTTAAGTGGAATTAAAAAATAATTCTGATTTTAATATTATTGTATATTTTTTTTCTTTAAAAAAAAAAGAGATTTAAATCATGCTCCAACAGTGTTGTTCTACAGTAGACAATATCATCATATTTCGATAAATCAGTAGGTAGCATATCATAAAACAAGTGAATCAAAAAAGTGAGGATCTTTATTATTTTGATCCAGAAGTGTACTATTTTGCAGTTGGAAGGACACATCTGGGATAATGTTCATCTAAGGGTTTGTGTATTTGTTTACAATATGTGGGCTGATATGTATCTGGTTTAAGATCTTGGGATTGGTAGATTATCATATAAATGATGATTGCAGTATGTAATTTTAGTGTTAAAAAGCTTGGCATAATATTGATAAAAGTTTCCAAAATGTTAAATGGTTCAAAAACTGAATACAAAGAATAGCAGTCTGGGGAATAAAAATTTGATAAAAAGTTGAGTAAACAACCATTTTTATCATCACTTTTTTTGTAGCCTATCTGACTCAAATATAAAATAATTTTTGATTAGAGATGTTATAGTATATGCCAATTCATCTGGGGCCATGTCATCAAGGAACATGTGGAGGGCAAGTGGGAAAGAATATAAGATTGATCAGTGGTACAAGCTTCTTGTAAAGTGAAGGTTATTTGTGCTTTTTGATTGATTTTATGAAGTTTGAGTGACTCTAGTTACAGCTTTAGAGACACTACAGGAAATTAGGATGTTGAGTTAAGTGTACATTTAGTTCTCAGTATTGCTTATAATCCTGAATGGTGTTCTGTGCAAACCTGATTATTGATAAGATAGAAAAGGCTACATCTCCAGATCTTAACATATAGGAAGATGAGTTCAGTGGAGATTGATCGGAGAGAGCCCTTGGGAAGCAAGGTTTAGCTACTGTGAATCCTATTTCTTTCATACAAATTGAATCAAATAATGATAAAGATTTAACTAAAATTCAGAAGCTCTTACCAGAAAATCCATATGTGCAAAATTGTATGAGATTACATTGGCAGAATATGTAAAATCTTTAAGAATTTCAAGAGGTCTGCACACTAATAAGGATCCCATCCTGCGTAGAGACAACACAATATTTGTGGCAGCAAATACCAGGAACCTCCCCACAACCCAGCAGCAAAGAGCACAGCACACCTACTGACAACAGAAGCTCAGGACTTAAAGCAGCATCACTCAACCTGGGTGATAAGACCCTGTTGGGGGTCGAATGATGATTTGCCAGGGGTCGAATAAGAGCTTTGTAAATTGTTGAGGAAATTGTGACAATATTTCCATTGTAATGTTGCAACCATGACAATTTTCTTATTGTAAGGTTGCAACCGTGACAATGTTTCCATATTAAAGACGGGACTGTGACAATTTACAATTGTACTTCTATGACAATTTTAAAGTTGTGACTGACAATATTTCCATAGTGAAGGTGTGACTTTACTAAAGGGTTGTGACAACAAAAATGTTGAGAACCACTGACTTAAAGGTATCCAATGTGCACAATAAGAGAGTATAGGTGATACCTTTTATTGGCTAACAGAATAGATGGTAAATGCAAGCTTTTGAGGCTCCTAAGGCCTCTTCATCATTGCATGATGAAGAGGCCTTAGGAGCCTGGAAAGCTTGCATTTACCCTCTATTCCATTAGCCAATAAATGATATCACCTATACTCCTTTGTCTTTGTGCCAATGTGCACAATGTTTCACAACAAATACTAGCTGATTTTGAACTCAAAATACTTATCAAAGGCATGTCCTTTGTTCCTGTCCATCTTACTAGCATGTTTAATCTTTGAATCATTTTTTTTGTTATTTATGCTCTCTCTTAAATTGAAAATATGGTTTCCCAATTCTGATAATGTATATGCTAATGTAAATGCAATTAGAATTGTGCCCGTAAGTTAAGACAAAAAAGTAGCTTTGTTCCAGACATAATAATCGTGTTGTTTATATATTATTTACTATCCTTGAAAGTCCAACTCCTCCTTATTGTTTTGAATGTTCTCTATTGGCTGCCATGCTTTGGTGACACACCCAAAAACACCATTTTGTGGCGTGAATTTTTGTCTATTTAAATGTGGTATCAGTTATGTTTTAAATATCTCCTGATGAAGCTGCAAACGATAAGCAGAGAAACGCGTTGAGATTTTATTGCTGTTTTATGCATAATGCTTGCTCACTTCGTATGTTTGTGAGTATAATTTCATTCTTTTTGCTCAAATTAAAAATGTTTTTATATGTTACGCTATGATGGAATCCTCTCCTATTTCTTAATATGAGCTTGGATTTCTCAAGTGGTGTGCCTAACCATATAAAGTTTGGAATCGTTCCGAGTGCCAGAGGGACCACATTCTGCTGTTTATGTGTGGATTTATGTGGAGTGACCATTTGCGTGATTACTTCTTGAATCTGGTGAGAGTTCTCATTATCAGAGTGTTGTTACACGAATAGATCACTTGATGGTGGATTTGATGCAGTTTCTACACTACCACGGATATATTTTTGCATCACTTTTCTATTAATTTTTAGGAGATTGATTTTTTTTTTCTTCTGGTGGTCGTTTATCTCTACTCTTTTTATTATTGAGTTTTGGTAATGTACTATGGTGCCATTGTATATGTGCTTTTTCTTTCAGATGTTTTTATTTATCTGGATCAGTTTTAGCAACTTAGTTATGGAAGAAAGCAAGAAATGATGGCGCACTCATAGGTATCAGATTAACAAAAATAATTTGAGTAAATTAGAGAGAAATGCTCTAAAGAAGCTACAGATGGGTAAAAATATTATAATTAGAAAGACTGATGAAGGCAAAGGCACGGTCATTATGGACCAAACAAGATACATCAGTGAAGCATTTTGCTGACTTAACTATACCATTTTTTTATGAGAAACTTGATAAAAACCCCACAATAGAAATTAAATAGAAATTAAATGAAAAGTAGATGATTATCTTTCTACAGCTCTATTAGTGGGTGTCATCAGACACCTATAGTGTCTGCAAGAGGATCTTTGTTACAGCCATTATTTATGTTTTCATACCATTATTTACAATCAATCATGATTACCTAAATATCTAAAAGATACAACAGACTTGTTAAATAAAATAACAGGGTATTAATGTTCACTCATCAAAATTCCATTTACTGTATGTACCATCGCTATGTTGATGATATGTTTTTCATCTGAAAAGGCACCCCTGATAAAATTACAACAATTAGAAATAAATTTGAACAAGACACACCCAAGTTCACACTTACCATCAATTCACAGAAAATTCACTTTTTAGATGTCAAACTCACTGTAAACAATAACATACTGTACATTGCTGTATATAGGAAGCCCACTGAATGCAATATATTGCTCATGAAAAATAGCTTTTATCCCCCATGGATTCAAAACAGTCTACTAAAAAGCCAATTTTTGCGAGAGGGTATAACAAATTATTGTTGGAAAAGAAAGCAACACAAGTATGCTAAGTTTCTGGTAATAAAAACTTAAAATCAAATAAGAGTAAAGAATCTAATGATAGGATATCATTTGAATCAATCTTTGATATTCATTCCAAACAATTGAATCAGATTATATTAAAATTTTGGCCCCTTTTACAATGTAATGAGGATACAAAACAAATATTAATTAGTTATTTTCATACCTTAGAGGCAAAAGAATAGGCAACTATCTGATACACTCCAATATAAAGGTATAAAGACACACATAAGGTCATAAAACATGCTAAATTCCAATAAAATATCATTTACAGACTTCAATCCTTTTTTATGGGGTATGACTAAATATAAGGATTTAACATTTATAATTACCCAGCTGTAGTGATGTTACCAGGATAAAGGGGGTTATTCACTAAAGTCTGAATTGTTGCGTATATGTGCGAGTTCACCAGATAAAGACAGTTGCAATAGACTATTACTGTCGCAGTTGCGTCTTTATAATGAGAATATTATGGGAACAATTGTCGCAATCTTAACATAAAAAAATTGTCGCATCTTTACAATGGGGAACTTTTAGCAGGTTTACTATGGGAATTCGCTGTTTGTGAATTCGACAGTCGAATTCTCACCTTAGTGGATGATCCCCTTTTAAAGAGTCAAGGTTTCCAATAAATTAGTAGAATCTCATATATAGGAGGGGAGAAATTGAACTAATGGTTGTGAACATTGTTTGTAGCAATGTCTGTGAAGCCACATTTGAGGGTGAGATTTTGAGCAATCTTTGTTTCTTTTATATTGTATGTGCAAATACTTTAAGGAGTACAAATACAGAATGACACAATTTTACATTAAGTTTATATTAATAAAGGTGACAATACAAAGATGTTGCACCAAAGAGAACTTTATTGGATACATAAAATGGATATAATAGCTCCCAGAGGTCTCAGTGAAGGCATTCATTTTATATGTTTTTCTTACAGAATGACAATCTTGGCAGGTTTTGCAGTCAAGAACAAATTATACACATGATAACTTCCCTGTAGAGTAAGGTACTTTTACGTTAGATAAAAAGTAAATGTATACTATTTATGTTTGGTATTATTAATTACTAATAACTAAGGCAGAAGGCAATGCTTAGAATAATGAAGTTTGTACAATACCGCTATGTAGTAATATTTCTATGTATTAATCAATAACCTTTGATTTGTACCAATTTTGAACTTGTATACTTACATACGTATATGGTGATTGATCACTAATGGCCTTAAAAGATATACACTCATATAATGATTTTTAAACACTTTCATGTAATACAATTATAAATATGATAAATTGTTATGCTGAATTTGCAAAAATATATATTTGTGTTACATACAAGAATTCACTCAGTAACCACTGGAGTACTAATGGTCAACCTTCTTTTGAATGAAATTATCTTGAAATATTGATTTTTAGCTGGGCTCTGCTAACTTCATAAGCCTTACAGGCACCTCCCACTCCTGTGATGGAGGCCCTGGAGACAAAGGGGTAATTCAGAAAAGTGCAAAGTGAGGTGCGGAGTCCTGGCCTCACTTCGCACTATCCTGAATTACCCTTAAAGACCCAGAATTACATATTCATAAACATTTTACTTTAGGTGGAACACATATTTCATAATTCTTTAAGCAATCTAAATAAAATACAGTAGCTTTTAATTTGTTTTCTATATATTTATTCATTTCTTTTACATTTCATAATTCCCTTTCTTATATTCTATAATACATTTACTTAGCAAAAATGTATATTAAAATGCGTGATTATTCAGGTGCACATCATTTTATATTTTTAATTCATGATTAAGAATAAGTAACGAAAAAAGAATGCAATTCTAAAGCTACAATGAAACGAGAAGTACATTTTTTGATACAGAATGAGGGCTTAAATCTATTAGTGACATATAATTACATTAAGTATTGAGGGCTGTGTATGTATTTTCTGTTATACATTGAAAGCTAACATAAACACTTTGTTCTCACAGAACTAAGAATAATGTGATTAAATACAGGTTAATGTAATGTGTTGCTACTTTTGGCCCATTAATCTCATCAACTATACTGAGATATTAAATCCTTTTTGAACGCTGTCCAAATGGAAAGCTTAATAGTATAGAAAAAAGACTTGTCTTTAAAACACCCATATAGGGTACTGATATGACTGCATAAGCATTAAAATGGGCTGCTCAGATCTAACTGCATTTAAGTAGTGTTGCTGCTTTTTCATTTTTAAGAAAATTGAACATATGCATCTAAAGGTTTGAGCTCAATAAAAGCACTATTGAAACAGAAAAAAGTTTTCTGAAGGTTTGATTTTAGATCATAATTTCTTGATGCTTTTAATTAAAATTATCAATATGAGAGTTTTTCATAAAATATAGACTGTAAATAGAACAAATACTAACGTGTTTAATGAAAAGCTGCAGCTACATTGCAATTGGCTCCTATTGCTATTATCTTTTAATATTCAAATCAATACTAGATAGAGTCTGTCACCGGCAAATTTAAGTGGTAACAGATATCAACAAACACCATAATCAAAGTTTTCATTCTAGTGGCAGAGTCACTGAACCATTGGTCTGTTTCCAAGATCTCTGAAGTGACATAAGTTTAAAACATGGCAAATATGCATTTTAATGCAGGTGCATCATTGTGCAAAAGTAAACAAAGATTGTACAAAAAAACTACCCCTGTCCCTAAATTCACCAGCTTGGTTTGTCAAATTGTCAATTCTGTGTTTTCATGCCTGTCTTCCATGGGTTATTGACACTTCACATTATATGAGAAGAAAAACTCTCCTTGTATAATATTATGTACTGCACCACACTCGTGACTGGAAGAGGTATAATGTTGTGATAATAGAGATAAACCAATATGCTACCTTATGAGAGTTATAATATAAAAGGTAAAGTGCCAAAGAAGGGATCCTCCCCTTAAGGTAATGCACTTCCCAAATGTATTAAATACAACATCTTTCAATATCCAAAAACATATACTAGATCAATTTGAAACATATGCTGGATCAGTGGGAATCATTTCTTCACCTCATAACCATATGAGAAAGAAAATACTGATAGTGTATTATATCAAGATAAAGTAAACTTTATTAAAGGACTGGTACTCACAATTAATAGGATGAACAAGCATATTGAAATGTATAGCTTCTCCTCAAAGCATTTTGCCAGGCTCAGTTCCCAGGTTCTTCAGAAGATTGATGTAACAACTAGTGCACAGTATCTAGAGCTGCTTACTAATTGTGTTTTCCAGTCACGAGTGGGGTGCTGTTCCTAACAATATTACACAAGGAGAGTTTTTCTTCGCTTGTTCCTTGCTTTTTGCACTTCTGCAGATTCTATGGATTACCATTAAGAATCTATTTGTCTCTTCAGTTCATAAGGAGGGTAACAAGGTGGATAACACCAATTTTTTTTTTTTTTTTTTGGTCAGAGCGAAAGTATTAAAGACTCAAGTTATCATTTTTTGGACTTTTATGTGGACTTGAATTGGATATTATTTGATCTGTATTTTACTTTTAATTTAAACTATTTTTTAT
>WMED01005637.1:0-19274 GCA_019650415.1 Pipa parva
TCCCTCTGTAATCTCCTGCATTTCAGGAATGTAAACAAGCATTGACTGATGAGGCCAAAAGGTCAGCACATTGCTTAACCAATAGCAGTCTGGCAGCTTTTTCTTCTCGTGTTTAGCAGTTATATTACACACATTTCCTGATGCAGGAGTTTATCAGTGCTGTGTAATAAATCATTCTGCTTCAGATGAAACATCTATTGGGGAGAAACACTTCTCATTAAGGTATAGTACTACATATGTAAAGATGTAATCTGACTGTAGTTCTTCTTTAAGCAGGCTCCTGATGGAAACAGTACATTTTTTAAAAGAACTATCAGAAAGTTTAAAAATCAACTTCTTTACAAAAAAAAGTGTCACTTTCACCCTTTTAGCTAATGAAAATTAAAATTTTGCTCACATTTTAGTTTGACAAATATGTCACAATGTATTCCACAAGCAGACATAACCCTTATATTCAGCAAAGGATAATAGTTTCTGATAATCACATTTAAAAAAAATACTGCAAATATTTCAAGAATCTTTGCTTCTATCCGGCCTGTAAAGGTGAGCATTTGTATCTGTGAAAACTACAAGGTTCTCTTTTACACAGGAACAACACCATATGTTAATTATATAACTCTTAGGGGGTTATTCCCTAAAGTCCAAATTGTTGTGTATAGGTGCAAATTTGCAAGATAAAGACAGTCGCAATAGGCTGCTACTGTCACAGTCGTGTCTTTATAATGAATCTATTGTTGCAGTCGCAACTTTATTATTATTTATGGGAAAATTGTTGCAATCATAACTTTAAAAAATTGTCGCGACTTTACAATAGGGAAATTGTTGCGGATTTGCTATGGGAATCCACTGTTTGAGAATTCGAGAGTCAAATTCGCACCTTAGTGAATAACCCCCTTAATCGTGACAATCCTGACATTCAGAACTAGTTTTCTCACAAATACTATCACAGACCAAAAATAAACTTATTAAAATTGACACAGGTGGACAGAGGCAATTTTTTCCTGAATTTGTCTGGTGTTATAAATATATGCAGGCAGGATTACAGTTAAAATATCTCTTTGTGCACGAGGTACAAATCTAGAACAGCCGTCTCCAACCTTTGCTGGATCGGGGACCAGTTCCCCTTCCCAGCAAAGGTTTGAAGGACTGGGATGGTGGGGGGCACTTATGTTGTCGGTCACATGATGGTGAGGTGCTTCCTGTGTGCACACCACCACCATTTAGCCCAGTACCAAGGAGCCTGGAGATCTGGGATTGGGGACCCCTGATTTATAAAACTGTATGCAATGAAAATATCTGAGAAATCAAATACAGGAAAGTATGCTCAGCTCTGCGATCATTTAAAAGTCTAGCAGATATCTGTATGATGGTGACAGATTCCATATTTCAGGCATTACAGTATTCAATATTCTGCCAATTTGAGTTTTCAGACACCACCCTTTTTTAAACAAAAGTATTAGAAATTAGCTTTTTTTTTTTTTTTTTAATAAAGACCAGTAACATCATAAACATTTGTATTGGCATGGTAGTTATCTTTACATAGTACTGATAAAAATGCCATCTTTCAAATTGAATTCCTGATTTGTGTTATTTGAAGTTTAAGTTTCACTGTAGCCGCTGCCATATATTATCTGTTAAATAAACAAACTCTGCTTAGTAGTGTTGTTTATTATTTATATATAGTATTATAAATACTATGGGGGTAATTCAGGAAAGAGCGAAGTTACCTTGCGATGCTTCGCATCAGTTCGCCGAGACAGGTACGCGCTCCGTGGTCTCCTGCAAGCGGAGATCAGCGAACGCTTTTAAGGTACTTCGGCTCACCTTGCGACCACTCGAGTCACCTCGCCAAGCCGAAGTACCTTTAAAGCGTTCGCTGATCTCCGCTTGCAGGAGACCAGGGAGTGCGTACCCGTCTCAGCTAACTGATGAGAAGCATCACAAGGTAACTCTTTCCTGAATTACCCCCTATACAGTATATTCATGAAATGCCCCAGAAAGCCCAATTTGGCTTGTTGTTCTCTTATTTTCTAGAACAAGGCATACAGCCATTGCTGTTTGCAACATCTGGAAACAGTTGTAGTTAGAGTGCTGGTTTTTTTTACATTCGTCCTATAAAGTCTCATAATAAATCACATTTGTTCATTTAGCTTCATGCCAGCAACACAATAAACACACAATCTTTCCCTTCCCAGTCACCTACTTGATTATGTTGGCTTCTTCTGTATACATTATTTAACAAGTACATGGCAGCCTTTGTATCATTTCAGGTCTACCCCCTGCTGAGAAAAAAACTTCCACCCTGGGCATTAACTTCTTATAGTGCAGGGATGTCAAACTCAAACACACAGTGGGCCAAAATTAAAAACCTGGACATAATCGTGGGCCAACCTTGATGTTTTTTGAAAAAAATGTCTACAATTGTGTAAGTTCTTCCTTCTTATCAGATATAATGATGAACCTTTACAAAACAGTTCTGATCTAACACTTCATGGTGGCAGATAGCAATAACATGTTTGCGTTAAGAACTATGGGAATCTGCTGTTTGAGAATTTGACAGTCGAATTCGCACCTCAGTGAATAACCCCACTTTATTTCCCAGAATACAAAGGGTGGAAGCCACACTCCCACGACAGCCTACAAAGCTTTCAGACCATACTTGACAAAAAGTAAGTAATAATTTTAGCTGACACTGACAAAAAACCGCCAAAAACACAATTTACAGCTAACTTTCCCAGATCTTTAGAATAGTGAAATGAACATAAAAAATGTCAGTATCATTTTAAATTAGGCAACACCAGTTTTAATTTTTTGTTTTTTTTATGTCTAGTAAGCTCAAAACAACCCAGAGAATGAATTTTGTCAGCAAAAAAGCAAATTGTAAAACAAGCGTTTACAAACTGCAGCATCTGATGCCAAAAACCAAAGAGTCACACGGACTAGATAGTTACAGCATTGCACCTTTCTATCTTCATGCTGGAGATAAGTTATTCTTGTGTAGAAAAGCTTTCCAGTTCTTATCTGATTCTCTATGTCCTGCATTGCCCTTCCAAGTATGGTCAAAAACTAAAGCTAACTATAGAAATGGCAGTTTCCTCTATTGCGTGACAAAAATATTCTGTACGAGTAGAAAAAAGCTAGTAAGTCCTCCCCTGCCTATTCTATGACAACGAGAGGGGATGTATGTTATTCATTACAAGTTCACAAATACACAGACAGGCAGCGATATTTCTGATTAGCAGTTTGTAAGTGTGACCTATAGGATGTGACACATAAAATGGAGACATTAGGCATGTAATACAGCAGTAACTCTTACTGCTCTTCAGGAAAAGCATTAATCATGTAGATGATAATGTACGAGTTGTAATTTATAAGGATATTAACAGATACTACAGGAGTTCCATGACCATATATACAGTATATATATACTGTATATATACTGTATATATATATATATATATATATATATATATATATACAGAGCAGGGAACTCTGAGGTGACTTTGATATCTTTTAATATCCTTATAAACTTCAAGAAGTATATTATCCTTCGTAATGCACATGGCAGTTTTGAGAGAAGCTGAGGAATATAAGAGAATTGGCTTAGAGAAGATGAAGCATCAACATGTTCCAAATAATGTTTTAAACAGGAACCTACTTTAAGTTATATTCAGATAATTCAGATGTCAGAACTAGCATATTATAAGGTTATAATTTACAGGAAGTTCTGTGCACTTCCTATGTGTACTGTCCATTGTAAAAATATAAGGTATACAAAAGAATGTTTGTGGCTCTACAAAAATATCATAAATGGAATGCAGTCTTCAGCTGCAGTCTTCAGCATTACACTGCAGTTTTACTTGGTTGCATAGCATGGCTGAGGGATGGTGTCTACATAGCATCCTCTGAGAAATATATTGCCACTGCAAACTCAAGTGGTTAATGTAGCCTGCGTTGTAATCTAATCTGCAGAATGTTGCCTGCACTGCATGTCTGATCAAAGGGAGAAGAAATGTTGGCACCAGATAAAATGGTAACTGTTCTGCAATCTCACCAGTCTACTGTTGCCTGCATGGTGACGTAACTGGAAGAGTGTTGATTACACTGCAGCCTCAGTTCCTAAATATGGAATTTCCCATTTGGAGTTTTTTATGAAGTCTATGCAGTTCTGCAATTTCCAACAGGAAAATGTGGCTGCATCTGATTACACATTGGCTGTTTTGCTATTCTACCATAGAAATATTGTTTGTACTGAAACATCTTGATAAATACTTCTCATGTGAATTATACAGTAGCACATGCACTGCTCTCTCACCAAGAACCAAGATGGATGCAAACTACAAAAAAGTGGCTGCACTGTAATATTTCCAGAAGACTACTGACAGTATTGCACTCTACCCTAGGAACTGCTGCTGGCATTTTCATGCCACCTGCAGGAAAGTTGTATAAAATACTGGGCCAAAAAGACAATGAAGGGAAGAATTGCATAGAAAATAGTGAAAACACTTCAAATTTACTTGATGCATTAGAATAAAGACAGAGAAGCCGATCATGGAATAAATGCTTTATGCCTTACATATTTACCTGTGGAAAAGCCAGAGTGCAGAGTGCTCTCATCCAGACTGGCTGTTCAGATGTCTCACTGGCAAACAGGTACACTCGTTGAGCAGTCTCAATGCAGAATGAACGCGTGTCTTTTGGGTTTCCCTCCCCACTGTGCTCTGACACACTGATGCATTCACTAATCTGAAGCCTTTTCCAACACTCTGACTTGCGCCCACCATCTGGAGGTTGGGTACCCTCGTACATCTCTAGCCGTGCAATGCCGGAGCAGCCACCTCCATAGAGAACCCCCCACACCTTCTTCCATTTCTGTGAAGTGAATGAAAAGCTGAATTATTATAATAGGTACTGTACTGCTTGAAGCACTCGGATACTACAGTTGTGCAGAGGTTTGCGTAAGGGATTAAAGGACAATGACAGCAGAAAAAAGAAAACATTTTATTTAGAATGGCAGTTAGTCCAACATCATATTTGTAAAAATGTTACCTTTGAATTCCTGTTTTATTTTCCTTTGTGTTTGTGTTTTGCTCTTTGCTGGTTGCAGACATCTTCTATTTATTAAATACATAACCCCTCTCTGTCTCTTAGTTTGCATGAAATAATAAATAATACATATTCATGAAGCATCCTAAAAACTGTAGTTTTATTTTGAAAGATGGATACAAGCAGCAAAGGCACCAACAAAACGCTATAAAAATTAGAAAGCCAACTAGATTTTTACTAAGTAGGTAATGCACAGAAAATAAACTACCTTACCAATCAAAATGCCATTTTTTCCTGTTGTTACTTTTAAAGGTACAAAAGACACTAAAAGTACGGAGTTCTGTAACGCTCAAGAAAGAAAAGTCAATCATCTTCTATCTGCACTTTAGTGCTTTGCTATTTCATTTAGATTGTAAGCTCTATGGGGCAGGGACCTCCATCCTCTTGTGTCAACCACAACCCAGCACTTAAAGTACTGTACCTTGTGATATTATACTTGCATTGTATAATACACTTTCCCCCCATGTCTGTATTATATTTGTATTGCTGAATTGTACAGTGTTGCGTAAATTTGTGGCACTTTATAAATAAAATGATACATACATACATTTACATCATTGCTAGTCTGAGAGGCCTGAATAGAGATTCTAAAGAATAATTAAAGCAAATCAAACAAAACTAGTACATTATATCATTATCCCCAAATCTTCTGCTTTTAAAAATCATATTGTATCTTTTCTTTCATACAAAATCATTGTTTTTATTTTGTGAATAAAAAAATGAAACTTTTAATAAAATGTAAAGCTCAAGCCAAACTAGTTATCCACCAGTGATCACTCTAGTGATCCATTCACAAACTGGCCCCCAGAAGGTTAGCCCTGACATCTAAGATAGGGGAAGGGCTCCATGAACTGGACCCGTCAGAGCGGAATGGGATAGGTCAGTGTGGTCAGTTGGTGGTGAGGTGCACTGGAAGAGAAGGAACAAAGATTAATTCCGTCCATACCAGTGACTGTGCAGCCGAGAGGAATCAGAAGGAGCCCAACATCAGGTGAAGAAGCAGCAAGGGAGACCGGCAGTGCAACCCAAGGCAGGCAGCGGGCACCACATGGAGTAGGTAGAAGGGAGCAGTCAGAGGCAGGACAAGCAACCACCAGGAAGCATGGGGCAGCCAAAAAATTAAGAAGAGGATGCAACAGAGGGGAAAGCATCGGGAGACACAGGGGGGCTGGCAACCGCACCAGTTCACGGTCTGGGCCTACATATCGTGGCTGGGTGGGGAAAGAAAGGATTTCCAGCAATGAGTGATCTTGCTTGCTGCAAGATCTGGGCCCACATGGCTGGATAGAGGAGGCTTGCAATGAGCGATCTTGCTCACTGTGAGATCAGGGGTTGCATGTCGGAAGAGAGGAGTGTCGGCTTGAGCGCCTAAGTGAAGGCTCACAGGGCTCCCAAGCGCAAATGGTGAGAGAGGCCCAGGGAAGGGCCAGGAAGGCAGCAGTTTGGAGAGAAGGATCTCAGCAATGGACCTGGGATACAGAGGCCCCTCTAGAGCAAAGAAGCTGTGAGCAAGACAACAGAGGCCGACTTTACCCCTACCACCACACCACAACCACAAGCACTCCAGTGAACAAGAGTCTAGCACCTGTGGGTGGAACACAGGACTAAGATGTTACTTATAGGTCCAGTCAGGAGACATAACAGCACTACCCACAGGTAATGCAAATAATTTGCCACACAGCCAAAGAGAGAACTATTTGCAGCAACAAAATATCATGTTAGGCCAATTAAGGGAAGAGAACAGGAGTTTAGAGCACAGTAAGGGGTGGGACAGAGGCAGATAACACCAGCAGCGCAGTGGTAAGCATCCTAGCTGGTATAAAACAGATACTAAGTCAGTTAAAGGAGATGAATAAAAAAGGGGAGTGAAGTAAACTAAATTTGCAGACAGGTATAATAGCCATTTCAGATCACGCTAAAGGGCATGTGTACCTGTGTTTGAAGGGTCCACTGGGGGCCAACTTAAAACAGGAAGTGAGAGAAAAAATTTGGAACAGGGAACATACAGACATATTCACATTGTTACTTTTAGATAAGTTCGCAATTGAAAAGTGTGAAAAAGGCAAAGAACATAGGAAATATGGAGGATGAGGATAGGTGACGTTTTCATATGATTGGTTACAGGCATTCTGCATTCTAGCTAGTGTGTCAGGAGAAAAAACCTGAGCAATGTACAGCATTATTTGATATTTGGATACCATATGGGAAACGCGTACGGTATTTGGGGATTTGGCATGGCTTCATTATGACGAGCAATTCCGTCAGAGATTATCAGTGTGGCCAGATATGGACTGGGAACATAGAGACGTCAGCTTATGGATGAGGATAATGAACAATAAATCTCTGCAGGAATACCCCAGCATGAGCTCTAACTACCAATTGCCCTTTCCTGGAGTCGTTGAAGGCCAGAGTGCAAGCTCCAGTTCGTTAGCCTCAATGAGGAAAGGAATTTGCTGGGCATTCAGCGAGAATCTCTGTAAGTGGGGAGCGACCTGTCATTTTAGGCATGAATGCTCCATGTGCGGTGGAGAACACTCATATGTTCGATGCTTCAAGTGACGCAAAACCTTTAGAGGAAGGGATAGAGATCAGACTGGAAAAGGGAGTGACACCAGTGAGGGTAGAGGCGATGCATCCTTGGTTAGAGGCTTACCCCAGTAAAAACAAAGCCTTATTAATTTTTAAGGGTTTTAATATTCTAGCGAGTCACATACACAAATGATTCAAATGTTCAAACTTAAAGTCAGCATTTCAACACCCCAAGGTGGTAAAAGGAAAAATGAACAAGGAAGGGAGTCTGGGCAAGAGGGCAGATTCATATGTTAGACCACCAACACAGAATTTGCGTGTATCACCTCTTGGAGTAGTCCCCAAAAAAGAAGATGGCAAGTTTAGGCAATTCATCACCTCTCATTCCCAAAAGGCAAGTCAGTAAATGATGAAATAGATAGAGAGCTTGTCTCAGTGTGTTTTACATCCTTTGATGAGGCTATAAAATTAGCCAGGCAAGCAGGTATGGGAGCTCTACTAGCCAAGACAGACATTGAGTCAGCATTTTATCTCCTCCCAGTATACCCAGATTCTATGGCTTTGTTGGGATGCCAATTTGAGAAAAAATATTACATTGGCAGATGCCTACCAATGGGTTGTTCAACATCCTGTTCATAGTTCGAAACGTTTAGTACATTCTTAGAAAGGGTTGTTAAACAGCAGTCAAGTCTCACATCTATCATTCACTATTTAGACAACTTCCTGTGTGTGGGTCCAGTGAATTCAGCACTTTGTGCAAAGTTGCTGCATACATTAGAAAAGGTACCTGAGGACTTTGGCACAATAAAAATCAGAAGGCCCCTGTGACATTAAAAATTTTTGGTCATAGAAACAGATACAGTTAACATGCCGTGCAGATTACCACAAGACATGCTAGAGGATTTGTGGGCCACAATTGCGAGAGCTGTAGATAGAAGAAAATTAAATTAAAAGACCTACAGTCAATGCTGGGTAAACTAAATTTCGCGACCAGAATCATGCCCATGGGGAGAATATTCCTTTGTCGGTTGTCTATGACAACAGTTGAAGCTAAAGATCCCCATCATTATATCACAATAACAAAAGGGGATAGAGAGGACCTTTTTCTGTGGCAGCAGTTTTTAGTGAAATATAATGGTCGCACCTATTGGTTATCAGTACCAACTACCAGAATAGAAATGGAGTTTTATACTGATACAGCAGGGTCAAAAGGTTTTCGGGCATATTTTTAGGGGAGATGGTGTGCAGAACAATGGTCTTCAAATTGGAAGGAGTATCAATTAATAAGGAACTTGACTTTTTTGGAAATGTTCCCAATAATAGTGTCTCTGGAGCTTTGGGAATCTAGAATGTCCAACTTTTCTATAATTTTTTTTTACTCAAATAATTACGGTGTGAAATTAGCAATCAGCAACCTTTCGTCATCTTCTACACCAGTTATCCCTCTACTCAGGCATTTAGTGCTACGTTGCTTGCAATTAAATGTATTCTTTCAGGCAAAACTTATCACAGGGCACTCTAACGAGATTGCTGACGCTTTGTCTCATTTCCAGTGGGACAGGTTCCAGATGCTTGCCTCAACGGCAGAGAAAAAGGGAAACACTTGACCCAGACCCCTATGGACACTCAGTGGAAAGGTATGAAGGAATGGGTAAAGAAGTCTGTTACAGCAAGTACGTGGGCTCATTATGAGAAGGTGTGTTAAGAATGATTTCAAGCAACAGAGTCTTTGGGGGGGGGGAAATCTATCAGATAGTGATAGGTTAGACTTACTAGTTTGGCATGTCATACAGTATTTCCTGCAAGGTTTCTCAGTGAGTGCTGTAGATAAGATGATGGCAGCATTCTCTTTCTTGTTCAAGGTAATGGGGTGGCCAGATTATACAAAGAATTATTTCATTAGACAAGCTAGGAAGGGTTTCAGAAAAAGGAAAAAATCTAATAATGTAAGGAGGCCTATCACGCTACCAATTTAGGAAAGATTATTTGTTGTGGTAGGTGATATTGCAAGGTCAGAATATGAAGCAATTCTTTTCAATGTAGCTTTTTCCTGGGTTTTTATGGGGCATTTCGAATTTCTGAGCTTGTTAGTAGTAATAATCAAGGGAAAGGAGGAATTCACATAGGGGTTGCAAAGGTTCAAAGAGACAGTCTGCAGACTATCATCAGAATGTCTACGATAGACACTAATGGTGAGGAAATAGTGGTAACCTTGTATTCAGCAGAGGGTTGTTGCACATGCCCCATAAGGTGCTTCTATCAATATTTTCAGGGTTGTCCACGGTTACCAGGTCCATTAATCATACATCAGAATGGTATGACACTATCTAGGTTTCAGTTTGTCACAGTTTTTAAAAAGTGCTTGATCAGTTTAAAGCTAAATCGGGAAGAATATGGTAGTTATTCCTTTCGTATAGGGGCAGCAACTAATGTGGCAAGATGGGGGCAAAATGAGGACTCAATTAAAAAGATAGGAAGGTGGGAATCAAGGAGGTTCCAATTATATATTTGGCCAAACAGAGTTGAAAAATAAGAGCACTATAATATATACAAAAGTATATATATATATATAATTTTATCTATTGTTACTGTTGTTTATACTTTTTTTAGGCACTGAGCTATGTAAGGTCTGGGTAGTAGGTCACCCCTATATCTTTTAAATGGAAAAGAGAGCCAAAATCAGAAAAAGTGGCAGTCAGTTGGGTTTATTCCTCAGGGAGAAACATTTGTATTGGTTAGGTTCTCAAGGATTGCTATGGGAGGATATAGTACCCTTAATAATGCATACAGTAAAATGCATAGGACCTCTCAATATCATATTAATACATGCAGGGGGTAATGATTAGATTAGATTTATTTATTTGTCACTGGATAAGTACAGAACATACAAATCAGTAAAATTTCAGAAGCGTCAGCAAAGATAAATAAAGCCAATATAGTTATATGACATACTGTATATGAATAATAAATATATAAATTGTATAAATTAAACCATAAACCATATGCATATATACTGTACATGTATGATAAGTGCAATAGGGATCCAGGAAAGTGACCAGTTAAATTTTTAGTAAAAGACATAAAAAGTGATTGCTTGTGCCTACGGTCATTTTTTCCAAGGCTGGTAAATATTTGGTCAGAGATTGAGCTGAGGTTGATTTGGTGGGGTGCCAACTTGTACGCGGCTGTCAACAGAACCAGGATAATGATAAACAAGGCAGTTTCAAAGTTTATACAATTGAATGGAGGAGTGACTGTGAGGCATAAGGACCTAGAAAGGGATGACTCTTTCTTCTGCCCGGATGGGGTCCACTTTAATGATGTGGGCCAAGATATGTTTAACAAAAGGATGAAGGAAGCTATTGAGACAGCCTTCATGGTTTGGCAGTGTATGTCGGGCTAAGGTTACAGTCTGGCATACGGTGGCGGGAGATCTTTGCCAGTCTGCCAGTTTTTTGTAGAGGATGCTACAGTTTTGGATGCCTAAGAGTAGACTAAAAGTGAGCATTGGTAATGTTGGTAACTCCTATAGGAGCTTAGATTTGGCTACCTAAATATGTTATTATCCTATTGTGTTGGTATTTTTATAACAATAAGATGGTTTTATATATATATATATATATATATATATATATATATATATATATATTTACTCATATTTTGTTGTACCGAATTAATAAAGCTGTGGCCAGTAACATTCCAAAATAATTGGTGTGGAGTCTAAATTATTAAAGCGGGTTAAGGAATGAAGCGGGTCGGAGGAGCCCAGTTCATACTGCATGCAATGCTTCTGCAAGTAAGTGTGTGGCCAACTCCAGTTTTCTTAATAGGACTGGGTTCAATAGCAGTTTTAACACTGTTGAAAACTATAACGATTCACAATATACAGTATGTTACAGACCTGTAGCCTCAGGTAATGAAGATAATCTCAGTCATAAATATTTTAGTCATGATGTGAAGTAGGACCTTTTGTGTTGGTAATAAGAAAGCAGGCCAAAGTGTTCATGACAACTTAACTCGCACGCAGTAGGACCTATATTCATCCCTTCCATAAGGAGATCAAGTGCCTAAAAGACTGCAGTGCTTTGGATTTTTTATCTTATAAAAGGCTAAAGCTAATAGTAAGTTTAGCCTTTGACACCAATGTGCTTGGTTTCAATAAAATTGCAACTAAGCAAGGGGGATCAGCCTTAAAATAATGAAAGATATATATGGGGGTAATTCAGCAAAGAGCGAATTTACCCTCCGATCCTTCGCATCAGTACGCAGAAACTGTTACGTGTTCGCTGAGTCCTGCACGTGGACATCAGCGAATGCTTTAAAGGGATTCCAGTCTCGGAAAGGCTCACGAGGCTCACGAGGCTCTACTCGAGACACCTCGCGAGACTGGAATCCCTTTAGAGAGTTCGCTGATGTCCGCCACACCATATGCCATACCTTGGCATTGGCTATTAGCCTTTGCATAAATATGACCACAAATATGTAAATTAAATCTTGTATTTAAAATATATAGACCTGTACACAATATGAATATCGAATGGGGGGAAGTGTATTGATCATTTTCCTTTTTGTGATTGATTGTTGTTGTAATATGTAGTCAGGTTATTAGCATTTCCATTAGAATGTTATAGCCTAAGGCAGAGGTTGGCAAACCGTGGCTCTTCAGATGCCTTGTTGTGGCTCTGTGCGCATCTCCCTCACCCGTCGATGAGTGGTGCTTCAAAAATCTTCTAAAAATAAAAATATATATACATACTTTGCCCATTCTTATGACAATTCAGGCATATTTCCAGAACGTTGTCATTAATGTAGAAAAATCTAGTTATGGTGGCATTATCTCTTTTATTCTGATCTATGTGAAGTTGACATCATTTAAACATGTCCGTGGAGAATTTAGTACAATACTCCACTGCTACTATTCACCAAAAATTATTATAACACAATTAGTTCCATTGCAGCAACATGCTTAAATGACTTTGCTACACAATGATGCAGATTGTTACAAATTCGGGCGGGTTATACGCTCAAGATCGAATTGTTGCGTATAGGTGCGAATTCGCAAGATAAAGACAGTCGCAGTAGGCTGCTATTGTCGCAATCACATCTTTATAATGAGAATATTGTTGCAGTCACAACTTTATTATGGGAAAATTGTCTCAATATTAACATTAAAAAATTGTCACTACCTTACAATGGGGAAATTGTAGTGGATTTGCTATGGGAATTCGCTGTTTGCGAATTCGACAGTTGAATTTGCACATTAGTGAATAACCCCCACAGTCTTAATTAAATAAGCCCCTTAAATTTTGTCTTTTTTATTTGTGATCTGCTCAAAGTATTCAGAAATCGAAACGATTCCCTATGGATGTGATTCTGCTGGAACCAAAGCAGCCAAAATACATTGAAAAACTCACGCATCAAGGAAAGAGTGGGGTATGTTTATTTTAATAAATATTATAGGAAATGCATAACATATGTATGGTCACACGTGAATCTGTTTACTTTCAACTTGTTTTGTTGAAGGGAAAAAAGGTTTAAGAGAATTCTTTGGCAAAGATGTTGTACTTCTACCCCACCTCAATTATTTTTTCAGCCCCCAGTTTAAAGAAACCTAGATTTAAAGGTACAGTAACACCAAAAACTGAAAAGTTCTCCACTGAATGAAGACATAATTAACAACCTTCCAGGGGAGAAAGCAGAAGAGCACTATCTCCCCCATTGGCAGTGTTGTCCCCAGCACCCTGCCTACTGATCCACTGATTAGCAGGACACCGGAGATCAGTCAGACATTGGAGAACTGGGGATAAAATATGTTAATTTATTTCTTATGTTTTCAGTATAAGGTATTTTTTTCAATATTATAAATTAACTAATTTAAAGAAAAATGAAAAAAAAAGCAGGGGGAATGACCAAGATGAAGTGACCAGGATCAGGGGGTAGGTTCTCAAAATGCAATGGCAGCTTGCAGAGGCGGCTCTGGCCCTATTGGTGCCCCGCCCCCCGCGCTCCCCCCCTCCCCCCCGTGCTACACCCCCGCAACACCCTCCCTGCCCCGCGCCTCCCCCACTCACCTCCAACACCGCCGTCCAGCTGCGGCTCAACTTTAGATCTCCCAATAAGTTGAGCCGCGGCTGCACGTAACCTCACACCCGGCCGGCACAATGTAAAAAAAAAATGCTAGGGGCACCCCCCTGGGCAGGCGGTGCCCCTAGCATTTGTCTACTCTGTCTAATGGCAGAGCCAGCATTGGCAATTGTGTAGCGGATCAAACAAGCACCTGAGAGAAGGTGCCCTGCTGCAACCCCTTAATTCATACATGACTGTAACACATTTAGTGCTTTGTGACATGAGTCATTTACTTTATGGGAAAGAGTAAAATTAGGAGTGAGACTTTTACTCATTGCTGCTGTCCATATAGAAAGTCACATGACATGATTTTTTACAAAAATATCTGTTCTCCTTTCTGATTCGTCAGTTCCTCCTGGCCCACAATGATAACTTCTGCACAATTGTGTGGGTGTCTGAATAGGGAAATTAGATTGTAAGCTTTGTTAAGGGGGCAGGGTAGGGGGTTATAATAAACCTAGGCAATTGGGGTCCTGGCCTTCCGTCTTCCTAGCCCCTCTCTCCTCCCCAGTTACAGTAAAAAAAGGATTGATGATGGAATTGCACCCACTCTGTCACAAGTTCCTGGTTTTTGCCTTGATGTAGGCCTCTTACTGCATTCAAATAAACCAATGTCCATGCCACTGTACTTGTGCCGAATCGATCCTCTTTATTCGCTTTCCATGCATCTCACACAATACAGGCCAATTCTCTGTTGCCTCAGCTCGCTGGTTATGTAATGTCTGACTTTCTCTTCCTACCCGGCTCCAGGGAGTTGCTCCCCTGGGGAAGATCTGTTTCTTGTGGAGTTCGCCTACATGGGCATCTCACAGCTCCCACTACGTCTCATTGGAGCTACCTCCATGTATATTCCTATCCACACATGAACCTTCTCTAAAGTCACACCACACTGAAAAGCCTTCTTCCCTTCCTACTCTAGGGTTCCTTATATCCTTTTTGGGGTATTACTCCTCCCCCACATAAGAATAACTATGCTACGCCTGAGGGGAACACTCCCACCTATCCACCACTAGGTGGTGCTATTTTACTTCTCACACATAATTATTACATATAAGCCTTCTAGATCCCTGACGTATTCTTTGCATTACTATAGTAAGGGTCACCACATTTTCCATACCCTACATTTTCAGGGACTGAAGTAAATGATGAATCTCTGCAAAGTGCTGCATAATATATCAGTGCTATATAAATGAATACAAAAATATAGATATACAAATTCAACAATTTATTTTGAAATATACATTCCCAGTTATTAATAATTTCTTATATTACACAAAATATTAACACTAGCTGAAAAAAAAAAACAAAAAAAAAATCAATGTCCAGCAATTGTACAATGGGCTGTTTTGTTTGTTTTACAATTTGTGGAGTCCTAGTGACCCAGAGGTGGCTTCTGCAATTAATTTGGCCTTGGTTTACCTTAGGGCTCCATAAGTAAGTATAATCTATTTTTAAGATATGGCTCCTGACTAGGGGGCATATGTGACAATCAACTTGTGTGGAAGAATTACCAAAGCTGACTAAAAATATTATTGGGTATTGTGGGTAAATATGATTGCCAGATCTCTTCTGTATCATATAGTTTGTGGGTTTTATTCTATTTTAGCCAGTCTTGAGGAACTTGCTTGTACCCTGTTCTGCAGTTAGAAAGAATGTTACTCAGTGTGAACACCACAAGAACTTTTGAACTTGATTCGAACGCTATTTTTTCCCACCATATGGTGTTTGCCTTTTGCTAAATTAGTAATTATTTTCAGGTGTAAATAAATATTATAAATATGTAAGAATTGGTGATTTCCTTTCTGTTTGTATATTTGAAAGTTTTATTTGAAATTCCTCAATAAACTGCATTACTTTAGCAGATAATAGGTATATTATTAAAGGTTTAAGAAGGCTAAAATTCAGAGTACCATAACAATTCCCATATCCCATTATTTCAAGAAGAGGTTTAGATTAAAGCAGCCCATTATTAGGCTTTCCAAACAAGAATCAACTCTGCTTCTGGACCAGATTAAGATTAGTTGACTACATGTCAGAAAAGATGAGAGGAGCTGAAACAACCCATAATGCCCTTTGTTGTAATACCCATATGCTTTAGGAGTCCCAGATGACCATTAGATAGATTGTTGTGTTTTCAGTCTAGAAAGGATTCCAAGCAATACTATTTTACTGGTGCCCTGTTTCTAATATTTGCCATAGTCCATTTTGGTATATAATAAAGAAGCCATTTTTTTTTCAGGATACAGGAACAAACTTGAATTTCTTTCACAGACAAGTATATACGGTAAATACTGTGATACCCAGCATCCACAAATTGATTGTCCATAAATCCTGACTGTTAAGTCACACCTTTATTTAATAAAAAAGTTGGTCATTCAAAACTCACCTTGCCGAAACGATGCTGGTGCTGCAGATGAAGTGGCCCTTGCTTCACAATGCTTCCCTCCATGGCTTGCAATCTAGTCACCTTGTATGAAATATTTCCACAAGTGCCCACTCCCCAATGCTAATATACTCTCATTGACTGTGCTGATACATTCATGTATCTATCTCTTAGCTAAGCAAATGTCTATGCAGCCTAATACATTTGTCTAGCCTATAATGTGAAATGATATCCTGAGCTAAAAGTTTCTATTAATTATTCCATTACAAACTGCCACCTGTCTCATCAAGTTTTTCCCTGTCATATCAGATTCATGTAACGTACCTATTTATCTTGTCTTGGCTATCCCCTTTTGTTCCTAGCTCTCCTACCAAATCTATTCTTTACCAAACCATAAAATATCTTGGCGCAGGATCCAATCTTATCTATACTGCCAAACAAACAAATCTATTCTATCAAATGTGACTAACACTCATACCAACACATGATTTTGCTATTTTATTTTACACACGAGATGTGAATCTTGTTCTCACCTCTCCAACTATTACGGTACACTACAGATCCCAATGATGTTTCACCTGCTCCAACATGTTTCTCTTCTGCAATTCTTCACTTCAGTCTCCAGGAGCAGTTCTATGTGCAGCCCTAGCACACACATCCCCTCATCTTGCCACAGTGCTGTCATTCACTGACACATTCACAACACTCATTTCTCTAAAGGTTCTTTAACTTGTTTGTATCTGACAGGCTTCCTATCTCCTAATCACTTGCTTGAACTGCCTGAGCCCTCTCCTAGGAGCATGTGAGTCTCTTTTATTCTCTTCTTAGCAGTAGTTCTTATTTCATTCTGCTCTTTCTTGCAAACTCTGTTTTGCAGCCTCTTCCTCTCTTGCAATGTCTCAGTTCCTCCCTCAATTTAGCTTCCGCTGTGAAACTGACAGTGTCACTGGGAATAAATAAATGTGTCTTGGCAATGAACTATTACTGCTGTTTGTTAAATTTACGCTTGCAGAAATTATAGATGTACTAAGCAGGCAAAATGTATGAATGCTCTTCAAATAACTATGTGTAAGATGTCATTATGGCTTTTTTCCACATTTTCTTGGTTTAATTAGGCTGTATTTCACTATTGCGAGAAGACCAACAATGGAAGTACAGAGCATACTGCCACAGGGGCCTAGTCAGCCAGTCCCCATTCCTGTTTAACCCAAACAACAATCTTGTGTATTTTAGCATGTGACTTTAAGCATGACAGAACCCAGAAGACTAATTTAAGTCTAATTTAGGCAAGCCTAAGATTCCTAATGGCAGTTCTAGGGATACTGGCCAGGGTGTGATTGATCTGAGCTTCTGGGCACTGACTAATGCACCTAAAGGGTGTCACAGTATTGAACAGCATAACTGATACATTTGCATTCTAACGGTGACAATAAAGATATGCCCAGTGGAGTGGAGGTAGAGTTTCTGAAAGGTAGTGGGTACCGTTAAATTCCCCATGGCAGATCTGCATGTATACATTATTTTTACCAGTTTCAACCCAAACAGACCAATTTGCCTGTCAACACTGGTGTGTCATCACAGGACTATTCTATGATAAGAGGTCAAATTGTCAAGATGGTAAATTTGATATGCAACCTCTGTTTGAATCTGCAGTAATTAGGAGACCACATACAGCTGACACTAATACAAATATGGTTTCAATGAGTAACCAGATTCAATGATGATCTTGATATTTATTCATTTAACTCAAATAGAGGCATCTTTGTATTTGTACCCAACTTAAGAATACCTAAAAAATAACTGAATCATTAATATCGCTAAACGTAAAGTCTCCCAGAGAGGTACATATCTCGGCCATTACTAATCAAAGAGACTTTTAAAAGTTTCATCATCACAGCAGTTTCTTTATGGTTGCATGTTAACACAAAGGAGACAGAAGTAGAAAATTGAGGCTCCTCCAATCAGGTCCTCTAAAACATGATCTTGGAGAAATCTAATTTGCAAAGTCTGTTTCAGTAATTACATAGCTAAGGGTGGTTCTTGACATTATAGTTTAGATGCAGCAATCAGCTCAGATGCTGAAATTTTATAGTGGGAGGCATCCATCGAGTAAGATAACAGCTGCACTTTAAGGTTTTTGGGTAAGAGCAGAGTTTATCTCCACAAGCAGTGGTATGCACATTGCTGGTTAACAGCTTACAGAAAGAAGCCTCACTCCTTCCAAACACATGCTAAATTAATTCCAGAATGAGCGGAAAAGCAGGGAAGAGAGTGCGAGAATGTGTATTCATGCAAAGTTTATTATTGGTGGAGCAAAGGAGACAGTTCACAACAAGCAGAGAGAGTTCTTACTAGTGAATCATTTATTCTTGCATATCATCAGGGACAAGGGCA
The DNA here is from genome assembly GCA_019650415.1 of Pipa parva. Lineage (NCBI taxonomy): Eukaryota > Metazoa > Chordata > Amphibia > Anura > Pipidae > Pipa > Pipa parva. The sequence goes on from WMED01005637.1 coordinate 18,539, forward strand.
CCAGCACAAAACACAGCACAGTTTTAACCTTAAATGGCCCAGAATCTTCTCTGTGTGTTCTAGTTTAGTGATGTGCTGATCTGCCTTTCCAAGAAGTGTGGCTTGTCACCAGCAATACAGCAAAACAAAACATCAGGGTTTTGGCAGTCTGGTAAAGCACTTCCATTTTAAAACTGAATAAACAGAATAGATTGTAAGCTCTACGGGGCAGGGTTCTCCATCCACTTTCTTCAATCACCGCCTAGCTAGAGTGATGTAGCTTCATGATTTTTTGCTTGTAATTTACTTCACTTGTTCTATGCTAAGCACTTTTCCATGTCTATATTATAAATGTATTGTCAAATTTTACAACTTCTTATTGTCTCTGCATTGTTTTGGAAAATAATTTGTGACTTATCTTTCTCCCTAGTTTTTTAATTCCTTTTCACTCCTATAGTGATATAAACATATGTACTCCTGTTTAGTTATTTTTATATATATATATATATATATATATATATATATATATATATATAAAACTAAACAGGAGTACATATATTTATATCATGGAAAGGCAGATCAGCACATCACTAAACTAGAACACACAGAGAAGATTCTGGGCCATTTAAGGTTAAAACTGTGCTGTGTTTTGTGCTGGTGCCCTTGCATGACAATGCATCAGTGATGGTTTGGGCTACCATATCATGGCATTCCCTTGGCCCAATACTTATGCTAGATGGGTGCGTCACTGCCAAGG
>WMED01005638.1:3935-19272 GCA_019650415.1 Pipa parva
ATATATATATATATATATATATATATGTATGTATATATAGCACAATCCTATTAAGTTAAAAAGAATCAAATAGGGATTAAGACTGCAGTTGGTATTTATCATCCATAAAAGAGTTGGTCTTTGCTGTTAATATATCATAAAATAAAATAAAACAACTTTTTTTCTTCTTTTAAGTTTTGCAGTATTAATCTTGAAAAGCAGTTGTGGACTTTTAAGCTATGTATCATCTAAAGTCTAGAATTAAATAGCTATTTTGATCATACAGCAATACCCAGAAGCTGTTAGTAGTTAATATATAGACTGAAAAAAAAAAGACAGAAAAACAATTTACTTTAATGACACGGTTTTGTTAAAGAATTATTCACTGATGAGAAATTGAAAGCCTGGTCTCCTCTGAATGCAGAATGTGGCTGCAGCTCAGCATGGTAGTGAGAGCCCTGTTCTTCTGTTTTTGAAGCTGCTCTCGCTGTTGCATAGTGTGAAGCTATGGTTTGCTGTAATTCACTTTAATTGAAATTCTATGCTTGTTAAATCTAGAGTCCTCCATTGATCAACATATGTCAGCTGTGCAAAATTGTACTAAATTGGGCCAAGTTTTATAAGAGAGAAAAAAAAGTCAGCTGATCAGGTACTTTGGCATCTCTTACTGATTACACACCACTCACCTTTCATAGTAACAGCAAACAGTATAAAATAAACCTCATAATCTATGTTGTCCTTGGCTGCTGACCTTAAGTTAGATAAACAAATATTAACATTATTATAAGCTTTTATTGATAGCTATTAAAATTGTTATAATACCAGCAACCTTTAAGAAATTATGACAAGCAGACCTAGAAAAGGTCATATAAATCTGTAAAAAATTGAAATTGTTAGAGAGAAAGGAAACCTCCACTACTGTAAATATATCCAAGTATGACTACAAGGCATTTGCCAGTATGACTGTTAAACCAATTCCAGTAGAGATGGATAAAAATATTGTCCATGAAGAAAAATGCTAGCTCCCCACCCCCCCAGTAATTAGACTAACCACACTTTTCATCATTCTATAAACATGACAGTTATTCATGTTACCTTAACTATTGTTATCAGAATAATTAACACAATTTGCTTGTAATAACAAAGATACTGCTATGGCTATGAACTCTGCTGTAGAACATCCACATTAGGGCTTCTGGGTACCACATGGTGTATTTTAGCTGCAGCAGACAGCACAAATACAGCCATAGCCTAGATTATCCTATTGAATTGAAGCTAGGAAGTTTTATATCTAATTAGGTAGATATTAGGCCCATATACACAGATGATAGATTATGATAACAATGGTAATAAATGGATACATAGAGATAAACCAATAGGTACATAGATGATAGGTCAGCATCATATTTTTCATATTGTTGCAAAACCTAAACATTTCAGTAGCTATACCAATTTACCAGAAATACCAGAAAAAACTAAATTATTTGTTGAATTGCAGTGAAAGTTGTTCCTATGCATTACTTAGCACGTCTTAAGTCCTTGATTTTTATTACTTTGTTTTGTTCTTCTCTTTGCTGACAGCAGACTTCTATCTTTTGGAGTTTTTTTTCGCACTTTATAAATATATTTGTAAAGTTTCATAGAATGGGAGATTATTTACTTAGCAGATAAATTATAGCTGCCAACAGAATGGAGAAAAAGACAAAGCAAAATAACATTTTCATTTAAGATTACATTTTTACAAAAGCTATGTAGACATAAGAGTCATGCCAATTAATATGGATTCTTTCCTTTTTTGTGAGCTCATTTAATTCTGTTTTAGCTCTTATTGGAGTTGCTATATAAGAAAGTAGGCTATATTACCATGTATCTCATTAATTTACACATCACAGAATCAAACTACTATATACTACATATATGTTTATTCTCTATACTAAAAGTAATACTGACACCTGTAGGTTCATTTCTCAATTCTAAAGATCTTTGGAAGTTACTTTTGAGATATGTTTTCTCATTTTTAACAGTGTCTTTTGTGAGCCAAAACATATCTTGCCTGATGTAGCAGCTCTGGGGTTGGGAATTTCATTCTTTGTATTTTGGATAATTAAGTATTAGTGAATATGAGAGGCAGCCTGCACCATCTTGCTGAATAAGGAAGAAAGGTATATTAAAATTAAATGCTTTCCTGCAAGACCGAGCATTTTACAAGTGCCCAGAGATAAAAGGGCAAAGTCATTTGTCACAATAATCCTTTGTATTTAATAATTTAGAGTCTAATGGCCAGACCTTTAATCTTATGACAATGTCCATCTAAACACTTGTTGAGTTGGAAGCCCCCTTTGTTATAATGGTTGTTTGGGGGGCATAATTTCTGATGGCAGCCCTAAATGTGTATAACTAGACATGGACTGTAGGTGGGTATTAGAGTATGTATAATTGGAGTTTTAAAAAAAAACAATTCTATAAAATGAAAGTGAAATTCAACAAGAAAGCTAATTTCAAACATTTTAATTTTTAATGAGAAGTTGTAATGAGACAACCTAAACCAAGAATTCACATACAGACAACAATCCAATCATTTTAAAAAATGTAAAGAGAAATAGATTTGAAAATAGAGAGAATTTAAATGTGTGGAAATGTTCTATACTGGGCAGAAAGATAAATCATATGAAATACTGAATGCTCCAAACAGTGAATCATCCCACCATCTAATCACTCATTAATGCAAAATAATATTTGTGTTGCCATGTACCTAATCACTTCTTCCACTCCTTTTGATTATTAAGGTTCTGTCCGTTCCTTTTAGAATTAGTGTAGACTACACTAATATAAAGTATGGCTACCCTTTCCATGGAAATATTCAATAGAAAAAGCTTCTCTCGGCAAGTATCGATTGCAACAAATCTTGCAATACTTAATAAATTTTATTTCTCTTTTGCAGTGAAAAATATGTTGCTAAGTAAAAATTTCACTGTATCTTTAACGTAATGTTTACAGTCTCCTAGGCCACCTTCCAGTAACATTCTCCTTATTTGGTTTCTATGGATCTTTATTAGATTTGATTACCAAATACATTTTTGATATCCAAAAAAATATCATTGCTTACTTTCATTAATAAAGTGCAATAAAATTGAACAGCACTGTAAGGTAGCGCGACATTTTTTGAAACACAATAATGACAGTGAAACAAAGAGGTGGAAGACCCAATTTCAATTGGGGCAATAACTCTGAAAATAATTGGGAAGGCCAATAAGCAGGACATTGCAAGCTGGGACCAAATAAAGGTGTCTGTTAATATTACAGTAGAATCTAGTAAAATGTATGACACCGTTCCATGTTCTCTCATAATATGGAGATCTTCCAGAGAAGGAAAAATAATGTAATCCATTCTCTGGTGATGCATAAGATTAGACACTGCTATAGTCATTACAGGAAAGCTATAGCATTAGTACAGTGAATAATAACTGATTACTTACGTTTTAATCAAATACTAAAGAGCTAGCGTATGGCATTAGGACCTTGTTCTGCTCTAAGAGGTTTTCTAAATTATGTATGCATTGTAGTGTTACAATTTCTATCTACCAATGCCAGCTTGGTATATAATAATAAAATATTATAGCTTTTGTTAAATGTCCATGAATTTTCTTCTGTGGAGTTAATATTTTGGCAACCACTTTATCTTTATTAGACACTAATACAAATGATGCTTGCTAAACAACACTGACACCCCAGCAGTTCAATAATATTGAGACAGCTATGCATCACAGTTCTCTGCTGGAAGAACCATTAGAACATTTACCATCCCCACTAATGCTGATTATCCAACTGTGCTCTTAAAACCTACAAGAAAAGCAGGATAAGGGGGCACTCACGAAACAATCAAATTGCCTAACTCATTAATAACTCTGTATTGAAAAAGAAGAAGCTGGATCCTACTTATATCAAAACATCTAATTAACACTGCTAATTAGTGCTGCAAATAGCAATCAAATGAATTGCTATTTAGGCTTGGATTTTAAAATAGTGTAAATAAATATTATTGCAGATACATGAAGAAACGTGAGGTTTCTACAGAATGGAGTGTACTGTCATAATATTAAACTATAGTCTAGGTTAAAAGTAGTAGGTGGTTCTTTATGCTAACCTTCCATGCTGTGTTTATATCATCCCAATTTCATGTTATTTTCAACTCTTGAAATGATACATTATCATTAGTAAGGTTTCCACTGCAATTCTGCATTAAAAGGATGTATAATTTGCCAGTATTCAGTAACTCATGATTGGTGACAAAATGCAAAGGGAGGAAATAAAACTTTATTGAAGTTTGGGAATAAAAAAGTTGTACCTATGAACCACACTGAACAGTTAACTTTTTTCAAGGCAATTTAACCTAATGAAGATCTATAGACAATCTCTCCAGCTCCTGAACTGAAAAAAATACCTTTATATTTTATTAAGCTTTGGCCACTGTGGACTATTCAATCATCCTTAATACAGAAGAGTTTGCTGGCATAAAGTACTTGATTTTTGGCCCACGCAGATAATATTGCAGATTTTACTAAGATAAGTTGATGTATACAGATTTTTTTTTTTTTGGCTTCTAGAATTTCTAATGATGTACAGTTAAAACACAATCTTGAAATACAACTTACAAATAATTGGAAATATGTTCATACTAACCACTATTATCTTCACATCTTTTTGAATGTGCAAAATGCTCAGATAAACACTCTGTATCAAAAGATATTATAGGACCTCATTATCTGCATTCAGGAAGAACAGTTATAAACTCAGTTTACAGTGCTTTTTATTGTTCCGAAAAGCCATGAGCTGAAAGAAACAGAAGGGAATAGAAAATGGAAGTAGAGAAATGAAACGGATTGTGACAGAACAGGGAACAACTAAGGCAGTCATTAAATAAAGTACTCAAATTATAAGTTAACCATTTAAAGAGGCTTGAATGTTTTCATTAAAAAAAATGTATGTTCTCCAATATACATATATTGTATAGAGTCTTTAAAACAATATAGTAATAATGTATTCCCCTTTTGGATGGTGTGGGAGACTAGCCCAAATACAGTGACCTTGGGTCCCAAAATAATTCTTTTTTACATTCAAAACTCAGCACACCTTATTTACTTCATACACATTTCATGTCACTTTAATTTACAACATGTATGAATTAGGATTGTTTTACTCTCGAATCCTTTACAATAAACAGCAATTCAGCACAGCAGTAGTTACCCCAGTAACTACAGCATGGTGTTCTCACATCCAAAATGCAGTGTATTCAGGGTCCCTCTAGCCTAAACACCATAAAACCCTAACTGAGCGCGAGATGTCCACCAAACACTCTAGAGACTAGCCATTTACTACCTCCTGTTAGGCTGAGCTTGCTTCTTCCCTGACTAACCTTGTACCATGTGCACCTATGACAAACACTGTCCCTCAGAACTTGTCTAATAACTAACCCTTATTTCAGGAATCCTCTCCTCCTCATGAGTAGTTCCTCTGCAGGACACACTGGCTCTATGGCATAACCCCAGTGGTCCCCAGACCCACAGGTACCCCTGTTAAAAACCTCTTCTCTCACTGGTTCTCTGTCTGTAGGACAGACTCTCCCCCTAACCAACAAGAACTAGGAAGAAATGGCCCAAAAGCAATTTCTCTTTCAACATACTATCTTTTTAATCCTAAAGTCATCTGACCTATGACTCACCTAATATATATATCTATATATTTTACCAGTAAAATATATAGTGAAATATTGGAGTTTTTTTTTTCACTTTCCATATTAGAATTTATATATATATTTTAGTTTATAAAGTTACATATTTGTTAGACCTACACATTACGAATTCCAATTTATTATTGTTCTACAATACTACTTAAAGTGCACCTGTCACCTCAAAACTAATACTAATACTAATTTAGGTTGTACTTATGATATAAACATTTTTGTAAATATATATGTATTATAAGAAATGTACTTTTATACAGCATTTTTCTCTTTCATATTCCCTGTCAGCCTGCCTTTTTTTTCCTGATTTGGGTGGTTTGGGCTAAATGATGATTGACATTATAGCTCCTCCAATCAAATCCCTGCTAGATCGTTATTTAAGGTATCTGATTGGGGGAGCTATAATGTCAATCATTATTTAGCCCCGCCCACCTGAAACTCAGGAAAGAACAGGTAGGCTGACAGGGAAGATGACAGAGAGAAATGCTTTTTAAAGGTACTTTTTTTAATACATATATATTTACATAAACATTTATTTCAATAGTAGAACTTAAATTAACATTAGTTTTGGCGATTTTTCACACAGTTAACAATATTACTGTGTATTTACACATCTAAAGGAAACAAAATGGTAATATTGCCATTTCTTATGTTTTTTTCAGGTTCCAAGAAACATAGATAATACTGTATATGAGATATAGAGATGAGGTTGATTATTGAAACATCAGAATTGCAATATTTTAACTTGCTTGATTGCAATGGACACATTTTGGAAAACCTAGTTTCCAGGGGTCATGAACAAAATGTATTTTTTAAGTTTAGCTAATTATCACTATGTGCTTAGTGATTTGAAAAATGTCTATCATTATCTCTATAGATGTCAGGCAAAATGAATGATATACTATTTAATTGCAATCCCTTATGTATCCACCAAACAATTAAAAACAGCCACAAAAGCCAGTTCATGTTATCCAATATAATCTGAAAAAAAGATCAACATGTCCTAGCAATTTTCACAAGCTTCTGTTTGTTGTGATGTTAGGGAAGCTTGACAAATGACTACAGTCTCCATATTAATGCATAAACAGATGTACATTAAGGGATATGCTATGAATCTGAATATTATTTTTCAGAATAGAAGCCCTAGAGACATAATTATATCTTTACATTCATGCAGTGCTAGCTTGTTTAAAATAAGATGGACATGTTTATTGTTGAATGGGTGGTTTTATGCGACTACACTAGCTAATTTACTGAAATGTTATATGAACTTTAAGATACATAAACGTTGCATCAAATTAGATGCACTGCACATTTTTAAATTATTTTTGACAGCATTCATAAGTCCTCCCATAGTGCATTGCACTGCTCTTCCTTCAACATGATGAAAATAACATTGTGAATGTCTATGGAGACTGTAAACATAGATGGTGATGAAAAACTGGATGGTGCATTGAATTGTGGTTGCTTTGTTTTAGGTTAATTTTTCTGTAGAATTTTTCAGTGGGTCTAGTAACCTATAGAAACCAGTCAACAGTTAGTTTTCACTGGTATAGGAAAGCTAGAATAATAAATGTCACCTCAGATTGGGAAAGATTATCTATGAAGAATATTTCCTCTTTTGTTCCTTTCCTTTGATTCCTATTTTCAGAATAAGACAGCACACTACAAAAAGAAAAGAATATCTATACATTCTCAACATTTGTTTAATATTTGAAAACATTTTTAAAAATGCAGTTATTCATATGAATTTAACCTAATCTATTTTTCTGAGTTGTAGCAGAAAGATCACTTTTGCAGCAGCCACACCATCCTGAAAGCACCCGAACTGGTCTGATCTCAGAAGCTAAGCAGGATTGGGCCTGTACAGTACTTGGATGGGATACTGCCTGGGAATACCAGGTGCAGTAGGCACCCAGTCTGTGGCATGCCTGCCCTTTCAGCCCTTGAATGTACTGAAATGTTTTTGGAGGATAACTTACTGGTTGCTCTTGACTATTAGGCAAAATTTAATAAACTCAGAAAAGCTCGTTTTCGCTTTTCCAAGTTTAATATTCAAACACCCGGAAGTTTCTCGCAGTAAGTATCGCAAGATTTGGTATGATTGATATCTTCCGAGAGAAACTTTTTCTATTGAATACATCCATTGAAAGGGTAGCCATTCCTTACATTAGTGTAGTATGGCTACCTTTCCATGGATATATTCAATAGAAAAAGTTTCTCTCGGTAAATATCAATCACAACAAATCTTGCGATACTTATCGTGAGAATCTTCCAGTTGTATGCCCGATAAAACTCAGAAAAGCAGAAACGGCGTTTCCAAGTTTAATAAATTTCCAGACGGTAACATTTATCTCATGGGTACACATTGTTTCAACTTATTGGATTACTCACACTGATGATCTATTGATTATTGACATTCAGAACTATGATTTATTTTGCATCTGCATTTCAATGTTGATACAATATTTATTATATATTAACAGCAAATATTTATTTATTTATTTAAGGCATCTCTTATTAGTGTTTCAGTCATATTTGGACACCTATTTTTAATTGTTTTTATAATTTTTTGTTTTCCTTCACTGCATCTATGGGGGGAATTCACCATTCAGTGAAGTGAGCTCTGAATCCTTCGGCTCACTTCGCAAATGGTGTTATGCTTTAAAGGGATTCCAGTCTCATGGAGGCCACTCTTTTGGTCTCGCCGAGACGGGAATCCCTTTAATGCGCTCGCTGATGTCCACGTGCAGGACATCAGCGAGCACAAAACACCATTTGCGAAGTGATCCAAAGGATTTGGAGCTCACTTTGCTGAATGGTGAATTCCCCCCTATGTTTTTTCTATGAATAAACAATAGTGTGCACTATGTAAATGTGCCCTGTTTTCTCCTTTATTTATGCATTATTATGCCCCATTAGTTTCACAATTTTTGAAATATTAAGCTTATTATTCTTTATTTCCTTTGGATTGCTCGCTACCAGCCATACCCAAATTGCAGAAGGAGTACTTTGCGGAGTGACAAACACAAACAAATTAATGACATGTTCTATGCCAAGGCCAACTTATTAGTATCCTGGAAAGATGGTAATAACATTCATGGAAGTTTTTTAAAACTTCTGGAGCTTCATATAAATACTATCTTCTTACCCATGAAAACTAATCACATTTATTACATTTTAGTGTTTATAAGTTAAAATTAATTAACGAAGACTGTATAAGAAAGTTTGCCATAGAAAAGATTTACTATATTAAGCAGGTTGACTGCTTGTTGAACAAATATAATGATTGGACTGTGATTTTTTTGGACTTAAAGTGTAAGTAAAGTTATTGACCAAACTATACACATATATTATATTTATAATGTATAAAGAACTGAAACATTTAAAAGTAAAAACAATTTTGTTTTTTTGAGTTCTCACCTATTAATTCCTGCAGCCTGTCTCCTCCTGCATTAATATGTACAGACACTTCCTGTATAGTGCTCAGAAGCCTCCCTCCCACTAATGAAGTCACACAATGACTCATTCTGCTAGTGCATGCTTAGTAATTTGATACTTTCATCTCCCTGCAAACACTGTCTGTGTCGGTTTTTAAGATAAGAAAATGTCAGGGGTGGGGGCCTTGCCTTCACTACCGGAAGGAGGAATATTTTACCGAGGGATTACAAGTGCTGCACAGTGAAAAGGTGAGAGGATTTTACTAATCGCTTTTACACTTTACAATACTTTAATGGGCAAACTTTATAAACAGGGTTTACTTACACTTTAACCCAAGTACTTTCAGATCAGCTTAGTAATTTCTATTCCTTTCTACTTACAGACTATAATTGTTAAAATCCTTTAGAGACATAATGGGGGTAATTCAGGATAGTGCGAAGTGAGGTGCGGAGTCCTCACCTCACTTCGCACTGACTGATATACGCTCACTGATGTCCTGCACGCAAAAGAGTTGCCTCGCCGAGACTGGAATCCCTTTAAAGCACTCGCTGATGTCTGTGTGCAGGACATCAGAGAGCGCATATCAGTCAGTGCGAAGTGAGGTGAGGACTCTGCACTATCCTGAATTACCCACATAGACTTTAATCTGATATTTTGAATTGATTTGATGGTTTTACTGATTTAAATTGATTATTTTAGGTATAATGCTATACACATCCATTTTTATACATTAAAAGCATTATTTAAATAAAAAACTACATATTTGACTTGGCTAATTGCATATTACAAATCATGGAATCCTAGTATTTTCTAATAAATCAGTTTGCTGTATGTCACTAACCCTAATATGTCAGAACAGCACTAGTACACAATATATCTTTTTCTCCTTAGGGAAGTAATTCTATTAGTATTCATACTTTCCAGAACACACTCTACTTTAGTACTTTTAGGTTAGATGTTAAACAGAGTGTCTGGCATTAATGAAATCTTTTTGAGCTAAATCTATACCAGCTAGAACAGAACTGGCTTTTAGTACACAGTCGCTTGCCTGAGCAGATACCCACAGAACCTCACAATGATTTATGGCCGGAGTAGAAATAGCTGGCATTTTTGACTTGAGGCTGCTTCTAACTAATAGCCTAATGATTATAATGCAAGGCATTTGTTAACAGACAATGCAATGAATGGAAATAGAAGCCAGCCATTACAGTGTAAAATCTTGGGTTGGAATCTGAACACAGAAGCCAGCTACTGCAGCACAGACAGGCAATGAAACATTCACATTAACTTGAATTTACTTATAAAATCTGTATTTATCTTACTGAAATAAGGTTGAAAAATAAATATGTTAATGTAACAATATATATTTAACAGAAAAGTGTTTATGTATTTTTTTTACAGTTTTTATTTGTCTTTGAGACAGATAAAAATATCTTTACTTGTCATTTTTCTTAAAACTAAACTCACAGAAACAAACTTGTTTAGCTTTTCTAATATGAACCTGAGATTCAAAGTATGTAGATCACTAAAGGCTAAGTAAATGGGAAGACTGCGTAAACATTACAGAACAATGACTCCAAAAATATAAATGCCCCAAATCCCTTTCTACATAAAAAATGCTTTTCTACTTTACAAATGCTTAGGTGTATATTTTTAAATCTCTATGATGGTGATAAATCAGTATTGTTATCTTTGTCGTTGTTCATTACCATTATTGTCTTTTAACAACCATGTTACATAATAAATACTGGTGTTACCAGTGGCTGCTTTTTTAAGGTTATGACAGGTACTAACAGGTCACAATTTTATAGCATTCAGTGCACACAGGAAGTGCATTAAACTCGCTGTAAATTATAACCTTATAATCAGCTAGTTCTGACATCAGAACTAGCCAATTATTACTTAAAGCAACTGTCACTTCCCTTTCCTGAATTAAAATTTTAAAACATGTTGATGCTTCACCTTCTCCAAGCCACTTCTCTTAACTGCCTTTGCATCCCTCAAACTGCCACTGCCACATTCTTCCAGTATGTAAATATTTCACTTGTGATCATGGAACCTGTAGTCATGTACAGTATATTCTGAAACATTATTACAGGGCTGCAAACAATTTTCTGTGTTATAATGACAAAAGGAGGAGTTGATTAAGGCTTTTTTTCTAAATGTGTTGAAAAAATGTACTAATTGGCTGGCAATTAGACTGGGGTTAGACGGATCTATGTGAAGATTACATAACTTTGCTTTAATACATTTATTTCTGACAAATTTGCTACAATATGCCACCAGTATTGGCCAATCTGTGGCATTATTACATGACACTTTTTGCTCATTTGCTAAATGTACCAGCAATGCACTATATAGTGAATATGCACAACTGACCACTATATTTCAGGCAAATTGTTTCCTAGTATGGAAAATTCACTTTGAGAAGCCAATCCCCCCAATTCATTTTTTGACAAATAGATGAATATCCTAATGGTAGATTGTTCATGGGGTCACTCACTGAAAAACAGAAATAATGGGGAACAAAATAGAGAAATACAAATTGAATCATATTCACTAGAAATGCTGAACTCTTTCCAGATTTGCATTCCAAAACATTATGCAGAAGTAAGTCTAAAGTAAGTTTCAGTAAATGTCCCAGTGAGCTGTTTAAAACAGGCCTTTGGAAGCCTTTTGGAGTGCTTAATCTTTTAAATGACATTTTAAAGCTTTAGATGGCTAAAACAGATGTTTAAACAAATGAACCATGATAAGGTTGCTTCTTTGTAAAGGCCACCTTCACAATGATATAAGCACAATGACTAATCAGGCCGAGATACTCTATATCACGGAAGCAAGAAGGTGTTATGTGGTACAAACCTGCAATTAGTATCCATAGTACTACAGGTACATTTACTTTGTTATCTTGAATTATCTAAACTAATTGTGTAAGAATGCCACAGAAAGACTTCTATGAGAAAGAACAAATAATAGCACACAGTAGTTGCAGCTCCTTAAAGAAAATGAGTGGGAAAGGTTGTTCATGTCTTTTAACCCAAAGCAATCAATCACGTGATTACTTTACAACTGAATTATACCAGCAATTGAGCTTTCTAGAAGATTGCAAGCTTGGTAGACCAGGAATACAAAACCTGTGGCTTGCCAACAGTCTTATGGGACATTTTTCCATGACTTTAAACTATGCACATCCAGCTGAGGATGTTGGGAGTTTTAATTTTAAGTAGCCTTTGACTTCTGAGTCTCAAGTTTTTGTAGACAGTACAAATTGTCCTGTTGTAGTTACTCTTTTCTTGACAGTTTGCTAATAGGGGGAAACAAGGAGGAAGATAATCTTTTTGCCACACTTAAAATATTTGAAGAGGAAGGAGAACATAATCATACCAGAAGGAAAAGTAGAATGCAAATGTAAGAGGGAGTTGCTGGTAAGAAAAAGAGTGCAATGGGATTTACAGGTTAAATAGTGGATGGGGGTCTAGATGAAATCATAAAAATAAAGAAGGAATTAAAACTGAAGGAGATTAGACATGATATATGAGTGGAGAAGACAGAAACAAAGAGGATTTAAAAGGTGGTTGATAAAGATTATAGAAGGTTAATGAAAATAATTATACCTCTTTACAAAGCACTCATCACATCACACAAGGAATAGTGTGTGCAGTTTTGGACACCAGTGCACAACAAAGATGTGGTTGAGATTGAGCAGGATCAAAGGCGGGCTACTAAAGTAATTAAAGGAATTTGCAATATACAGTACCAAGAAAGATGATCAAAACTGGGCTTGTTAAGTGTATAAAAAAAGATTAAGAGGTGACCTAATATATGAGAGGTCAGTACAGAGATCTCTCACACAATTTATTTATACCAAGAACTGTGAGTATAACAAGGGGGCATCCTCTACGTTTAGGGGAAGAAAGTTTCTGCATCAACATAGAAGGGTAAGAACAGTGAGGCTGTGGAACTCTCTGCCTGATGAAATTCTCATTGATAATTCCATTAAAGTGGCCTTAAAAAATGATTTGGATACTTTTCTTTAGAGTAAGAACATTACAAGTTATGGGTACTAGATAACTGATGGTGAGAGCTGGATCCAGGGAATTATTCTGATTGCCATATTTGGGGTGAAATTTATTAAACTCGGATAGACCATTCTCGGGTTTTCCAAGTTTATCACGTGAGATCTTGCGATGTTGCTGGGAGATTCCAGTGCAAGTTTTTCAATCTCAGTTTTTCGATGGAAAGGTAGCCAACCATACTTTACATTAGTAGTATGGTTACCTTTTTATCAAAAAAAATCAAGATCGAAAAACTTGTGCGGTAATCTCGCGGAACACGGCGAGATATTGCGCGATAAACTCGGAAAGACCAAGAGCAGTCTTGGTTATGTTATGTTACTATGTTATGCAAATCCTCCCATACTACACCACGATTCCATATAGGAATGCACTCTTGGCACTCTTATCTGTGATTAAATTTAAACATCAACAACCATCTCCCATAATTCTACTTCCTTTAACATAAATCTATAACATTAACAGCATTATAAAAATTGTATTACCATGTCCAGTAACAATATCTTCTCATTTCTAATAGCTGTTTTGCTTTGAATTAGACCACCATTGCTGGTATATTGTAATTCAGTCTTTCTTTTGATTATTCCTAAATGAGCATCAGTGTATTTGTGGAGGTATGTAAATATCCACAAAAAGATCCTCCATTAAGTTTAATATCAGTTGCATTCCAATATTTATGGATAACCTTAAAAAAATAATAATATCTGTGTTTAACCATGGCTTTTACATTCATAAAGCTACAGTATAATTACATTCTCATATGTAACCTGTTTAAAATTCATCAGCCCTTTTTCTGCACAGTACAGTAAAAGCTTATAAATGTTATTAGGCAAGGAAAGGTTACTCAGCGCTGCAAGCATTACTTTGTTTTTTTTTATTGGTGCTTAAATGTTATAAAAAGCAAAACAGCACCTGACCCAGAGAATGTAGAGGTCCCTGTGCAAAAGAGCATGTTTCTATTTATGATATGCATGCTCAGCGCTGGCATGGTGATAACAATGGCTTGAATAAAAAGCTACTGCTCAGTACTCATCTGCATGTTGACCCTTATTAGTTTTCTGGCTCAGGGAAAGCTGGGTGCCTCCGAAAATGGTGACATTTCATACACAAATTAAATTATTCCTTAACCAAAAGAGCAATGGTATTAACTTTCAAAGATAGGCCAGTATATTTATACAACTAATTATATATTCAAACACACACACACGTAAATAATACATTTGTTGACAGCCGCACTAAAAACCCATAAATTGGCGTGTTGTCAAAAGAGCAGGGAAAATGATCAGCATGCAATAAGTAAGTGCATTCAACAAAACTTTTTATTTTCTGTGCCTCCTGTATGTGTTTGTGTGTGGAGTTTACAATAAACATCCATTTAAAAAGTGTGTAGGTGAGTGTGTAAAGAACAACAGTGTCGTAAAGCATTGTGATAGCTCAGCATCAGACCAGAATGCTTTATAAATACTGTGAGGGTGTTTTGTTTGAGGAGAGATATTTTACCCCAATAATAAGAGCATACTACTGATGATCAGTCCAGGTTCTGTAAGACACCCCAGCTACAGGCTGCACTTTAGTGTGGTTGGTGTGCTAAAGTAGGAATCTGTTATAGGACTGTTGCTGTACTACACTTAGAGACTCTAAGGAGAGATCCCCGGAGAAGGGAAGGTATATTTTGTTTTCTAAATCTGATACTGTATGAGTTGTAAGTTACCCACTGTTTTCTGATAAAGGACTATTCACTCTGAAAGTGGTGTTCAATTTTTTTTTTTTTTGCCAAGAAAGGCAAAGCTGAATACATAAGAAACTTGCTGTTTAGGGTATGTTAATCATGAAAGACTACATTATTTAAGTGATGTCCTACAATATGCATAGAAGAGGGGTTGATTGCATATAAGTGATCTCCTATACTGGCTAATTTATAATTCTTTACTGGCTAAATATTTATGTATGTTATGTGCGTGTATATATATATATATATATATATATATATATATATATATATATATATACTGTATATATATATAGTATATACGCACACTAACATACATTATGGGGGGAATTCACGATTGTGCGAAGTGAGCTCCGAATCCTTCGGCTCACTTCG
>WMED01005639.1:0-19272 GCA_019650415.1 Pipa parva
GCTCTTGTTTGAAGTTTGAAGGCTCTAACTTATTTGCATCTTATCAAACCTGCTAACTCTACAGGGGGTTGAATACTACTTGTAGGCACTGTATATATAAATTACGCATTGCTGTAAATCTTGTAACATCCCCTAACTGGACATCTACACCAATTGCTTCCCAGATATAATTCTCTTTCTTACCAATTCTCATTTTTCAAGATCAGTATTGGACTACATAAAATGAGAGACTCAAACACTACAGCAATAAACTTGTAAGATATACCTGCCCCAAAATACACAAGATTTAGAGTGTCACTGCTTGTCAAACAAACATGTAATTGTTAATATCGTTCCTGTTACCAACACAAGTTTTACCAACTCAACATTCTTCGTTCTTGTATTATACATGTAATGCAAGTAGATAATAAAAAGTGGACTTCATCTAATGTGTAATATCCCTGAAGTCCAAATCCAAGAACAGTCTCACAATTTTTGATCAAACTGCTGTTTATCTGACTCTGATCACTGCTGTCTCACACAAATTAAAATCAATACACAACTTAAGTCTGTTATTTAGAACATGGCGCCATATGGTCACCTATACCACTAGACCCACAGTATGCATTTGACACTACCCTGCAAAATAATTTACAAAGATCAAAGTAACAGATGTGACATTAAATCCAGAATAAATATAAACATGAATGTATCCACTGTATATGTCAACACAAGTCATTAAAAGATCTGCAAATCTTTCATTGCACTTTCCTGGTCTGTAACCAACGTAAATACATGACTAAACTCAAGCAGCAGAATTTTTCTGCAAAGCGTATAATTCTATTAAGAGATTGTATATTTGTTTACTTACCATTTAATACATCAGTTGACCTTTCTTATTTTCTACATATCTTTGTCATGGGGAATCTGTACAGAGAGAGGGCCAGTGATATAATATGACGGGTAACAAATCTGATTTAGAGTGCAAAATGAAATTGCTTATCTTTGTTCAGCAAAGCATGTAGAAAAAATAAAGCAATGCTATTAAAAGTTAACTGCAGTGGTCATATCATATTTTTATTATTTCACACACCCTGTGTGAAAAATTATAATAGGTGTTAAGTGCTCCTAAATGTCAACGCCAACAATAAGCACATACAGCATCTCTATACTTTCAATTACTACTGAGCCACATTCACTTTTTAACTTTGGGGATAAGCAAGTAAAAGAGTGAGTAATATGAATGGAGTAATCCTATTTATATATTAAAGGAGAACTAAAGGCTCATAAGTCTAAGGGTGATTCTTAAAGGGGGTGGATTAAAATGCTATCTTTTCTCCAGGATTGGATGATCCTCAGTGTATAGCAAATTGTATTTTCCTCAACTGCATTGCTGCAATCCAGTGATCACTGATGTGAGCAAAATGGAAGTTGTATTAGGCTAGAATTCAAAGTCACTGAGCAAGTAGAGAACCAGAAAAGAAAGTAGGTAGTGAAGTGGTTCACAGCAGTGCAGTGGAAGAAAAAAATGGATCAGCTTTACACTGAGCAGGAGCCAGTGCTGGAGAAAAGGATCTCATTAAAACTTATAGATTTAGAATGATCAAAATCAATTTAAATTAGAATTAAAATTTGGAAAAATGTAGAATCCCGGTAGCACATGTGCATCAGAGGCTTGTTTAAAGAGAAAAAAATGAAAGGAATATTTACATAGGGCTCACTTTGCTTGTTTAAATAAACACATCTGTGCACAGTTGTGACTTATGTTGGAGATATGCACCACAGATTCCTTCTCTTGCTTTTAAACAAGAGCTTCTGTAAACTTTGGATTTTGTTCCTCAAACGTCATAAACCCTGGACTAATAATACATTCTATCTTTTTACATACTGTAAGGTTAGGTTCACACTAGCGTATTATGCCCAGTGCATAATATGCTAGTGTGAAAAAAATGTGGCTCAATTAGGGGTGTGCGATATGTATCGTTCTACTATCGCACACAGGGTTGTACAGATATTGCAAAACAGCAATATCGTGTTACCGTGCGTCGTCCGTGCGGCGCCTGTAGGGCTTCCGGGAAGTGGGGAGAAACCAGCGCATCGTCCGTGTGTCGCCTGTGGGGCTTTCTGGGAGGTGGGGAGACCCTCAACTTTTTAGCCGCACACTTGGGAGGAGCTGGGAGCAGGGCAGTGAACAGTGAAGCAACAGGCACATATTGAACTGCTCTCTTTTTTTTTTTTTTTATTCTTACTATCGTCCATTATCGATATCGATATTATTAAGAATAATATCGAGATATCATTTTTGGCCATTATCGCCCACCCCTAGGCTCAATGAAAGCAGATACTACTCACCTAGTTCCAGACACACTAGCGTATTTGCGCATACGCTGGTTCCAGAACGCTGTGTCACATTTGCGTATTTTTTTTTTTTTTTCACACTAGCGTATTAAGAGCTGAACATAATATGCTAGTATGAACCTAACCCAAGAATACAGCATTTCCTGGAAAACCAACAAATTTTCTTTTTTTCTACAGAGATGGTTTTAGCAATTGTAAAATGTTTGAAATTAAATTGGCATATCTATAAAATCAGAGCACAAATCTATTTAAACAGAGTATTTTTTACATTATTTATATGTCAATGTACTCCCTTCTATAATTTGTAAGGATATTAATATTCATCAAGAAGTTCCATTACCATATGATTCAGCTCGTGTCATTGTACCACCAGAATACTTTAGAATAAACTTATACAGTGGATATAAAAATTCTACATATCCCTGTTCAAATGCCAGGTTTTGTGATGTAAAAAAAATGACAGCAAGACAAATAATTTCACAACTTTTTCCACCTTTAATGTGACCCATAACCTGTACAACTGAATTGAAAAACAAACAGAAATATTTAAAGGGGAAAAATATAAAATAAAAAACTTAAAATAACCTGGTTGCATAAATATGGACACCCTTAAACTAATACTTTTTTGCAGCACCTTTGGCTTTTATTACAGCACTCAGTGTCTTTGCGTAGGAGCCTATCAGCATGGCACATCTTGATGTGGCAGTATTTGCCCACTTTTCTTTGCAAAACTGCTCCAAATCTGACAGATTGCGAGGGTATCTCCTGTGCACAGCCCTCTTCAGATCACCCCACAGATGTTCGATGGGATTTATGTCTGGACTCTGGTTGGGCCATTCCAAAGCCTTAATCTTATTCCGGTGAAGCCATTCTTTTGTTGAATTAGATGTGTGCTTTGGGTCATTGTTGTGCTGAAAGATGAAGTTCCTCTTCATCTTTCTAAGAGAAGGCCAAAGGTTTTGTGCCAACACTGACTGGTATTTTTGTTTGGGAGAGTGGTAAAATGGGTTATGGTTGGATGAAACCAAGGTTGAACTTTTTGGACATAATTCCAAAAGGTATGTTTGGTGCAAAAACAACACTGCTCATCACCAAAAGAACACCATACTTACAGTGAAGCATGGTGGTGGCAGCATCATGGTTTGGGACTGTTTTTCTTCAGCTGAAACTGGGGCCTTAGTCAGGGTGGAGGGAATTATGAACAGTTCCAAATACCAGTCAGTGTAATCAATCAAGATGTGTCACGCTGATAGGCTCCTAGGCATAAGTAGTAGACATAGAACCAGCTGATGGTTTTTGTTCTTTCGCTTTACTTAAAAATATTTGCAGAGGTGCTACCATGTTTCATTAATTGAGCGAGTAGATAGAATCAGTTGTAGACAGAAGCATTAGCTAAACGCTACTTTTGTCAACATACCACATAAAATTAATTTGCTGTAAAGTAATGGTTTAGAGCAGGGGTCCCCAAACTAAGGCCCGCGGGCCACATCCGGCCCCCTGTGGCCATTTTCCCGGCCCCTGTTGCCGAGCCGGCACTAGGTATAGAGGGAGCTGCAGGAGGGATGCGCAATCGTGGTGCTCGTCCCCTCCTTTTCCCTATTGCTACCTACCTAGTAACTGGCCCGGCTCAGGCTGCTGTAAAGATTACAGCGCTCTTCTGTCTCTCATAGGTTTTTTTTAAAGTCCGGCCCTCCATTGGTCTGAGGGACAGTGAACTGGCCCCCTGTGTAAAAAGTTTGGGGACCCCTGGTTTAGAGCATACAATGCTGAAACCAAAATGATTGCTCGTCAAATAGTTACTCACTGGAGGTTACAGTGGCAGATGGGATGCCGAGTCAATGAAGCAGTGTGCATCAAAATGATGGGAGGGGGGTTCCCACAGGAAAATGGGTAGATTCTCAGATGTCTGTTTATAAGATATTAAATTTTAGTAAGTCCCATGCAAATTCCAATGTTATCGTTTATGATATGGATATAATGTATGCACTTGCAAAAACCAATCGTTAAAACACAAATGGGGGTTATTAAGGTGCAAATTCGACTGTTGAATTCTCAAACAGCGAATTCCCATAGCAAATCCGCAACAATTTCCCCATTGTAAAGTCGCTACAATTTTTTTAATGTTAAGATTGCGACAATTTCCCCATAATAAATTTGCAACTGCGACAATATTCTCATTATAAAGTAGCGACTGCGACAGTAGCAACCTGTTGTGACTGTCTTTATCTGGCAAATTTGCACCTATACGCAACAATTCGGACCTTAGAAAATAACCCCCAAAGTTCCCAGCAGCCACAGCTCCACTCCAACAAACAAATCAAGAATCAACCATAATACCAGTCATTCCCCCTTTCGACAGTGTTGTTGGGCAGTGCATATATTCAATAAAACTAGGAAACCGACTTCCCTAAGTGTTGTGAAATCCCAGTTTTCTACAAAAGCATCCACTTCATAATAATGAAGTAATGTGCCAGGCTGTCTAGATTTAGGCTTAAGTGCTGTTTATAAAGCAGAGCTTATAGTCACATGCTCATCACACAAGTTTATAATTGTATCACATTGCATTCAATAAATCATTGTTATTTGAAATTGCTTGACACTACTGAACCGATGAATAGCAAACCAAGGTTCATACAGTTGCAGATATAAAAGATAAACAGTTCTAATGTCAGTCAAGCTGGTTGCAGTGTACGCTGATCCTGCTGAAACCTATTTGAACTGCTTTTTTACTCCATGTATTGACTCTTGTGACCTGCATAGGCCACAAGACAATTCTGACCCAACTTTTGATTTCTCATTTAATTTAAATTACTTTGGCTCCAGTCAAATTCACCATTATGGCTGCCAACCCTAGTGACTAATGCCTACATTCAATACAGAAGTTCTTGGATCCTGGTTGCTCCTATCACAGTAAGTTTAGAGACCCAATAAGAGGTCATTGAACACTGGATATAGCCTATGCCAGTGATGGCAAACCTATGGCACATGTGCCAAAGAGGGCACGCGAGCCGTCACCAAAGCTACCTTCAGGACAGGCCGCAGACCTGACAGTTTTCAGGCCAGACTCATGGCCTGTACTGAAGGAGTGCTCGCTCGCAGGGGAGCTCTCCTCCCCCAGTGCATGTGCGCTCCTCCCCCGATGCAAGCACTATGAAGTTACTCATCAGAGCCAGCACTTCAGGGGGACGGCTCTGGTGAGTGACGTCACCTTTTTGGCAATCCGTGCCAAGAAAGATCACCACCACTGGCCTATGCTATCCTACACTCCACAAGGAGAAACCTGGAGTCATATCCATAAACGAACAGACATTACATTATCAAATTTCCTAAGACTAAACTAAATATACTAAGACAACAAGTTTAAAAAAACAAAAAGTTTCAACACATTCGATACTCATTATCAAAACTTATATTTCCTCTTAGAAAATGCAGGAACTAATCTATTTGGTTCCAAAGTACTCAGCAATGAATACAAATTAATTTAAAAACTGATCATTCACACGACGATCAAACGTTAACATACACAATGTTTCGGAGATGTGACGTTCTGCAAATCTGGCCTGTTTATTTGTGTTTGTCCTACACATGCACTGTTATTCATCCCATGGACTCTAATGTAGTGAGTTCTATAGTGTAAGTTAGTCATTCAATTTACATCACTTCCTGTTTCTTCTACAAATACCAGTTCCAAATGCATTGGCCCATTGTTGCATAATGGGGGTGTATATAAATTCTGACATGCTGAGGACTTCTCTAACAAATGATGTTCAACTCTGTGGGCTACTGGAAAAACTAGACATATACCCTAGTGTGAATGAAAAATTCCTTTCACATGCCTGAGGCAGACACCATTTAAAGAAAAGGAATTTTGAGTCATAACAGAAAATAAGAGGCATAATGGAAAATATCTGATTTTAAATGTGTAAACTAGTGTTAGTTTACTAGTTATTAGTGATTTAATAAGATTAGTAAAGTCTCCACCAACAACACTGCCACAGAAAGACCTTTGTTTATCCAGGTTTGCACACAGGGCAAACTAACATGACAGTTGTAGGAGTTATAAACATATCCAGCTACAAACTGACTGAACCAGAAATCTCAGTACTTTCCAAAGGCCTACCCCATAAAGATGGCATAGCAGGATGTCAAAAATTTCTAACATCCTCCCCAGACCCAGAATACAGCACTAATATTTTAACCACACTTCTTGAATTTATCCTCATGCACAATTTCTTTACATTCAATAAGAACTTCTACCTACAACTGATAGGGACTGCTATGGGAAGCAAAATGGCCCCACAATATTGAAACTTATTCATGGCAGACCTGGAAGACACAATTCTGGCCTCATCACATAACGACTACCAATTCATTGATGATATCTTTATGATATGGACACATGGGGGGAGGAGCTGAAATATTTTTTTGAAAGTTCAACACATTCCATGCAACAATTGACTTTAAAATGGAGTACTCCCCAGATGCCATCAAATTCCTTAATAACGCCATAACCCAAAAACATAACCAAATTCACACATCTGTATATAAAAAGATCACTGATAGATGCAGATATCTCCATACCTCGAGTTTCAACCCACGACATACTAAAGAAGCTGTCATTTACAGCCAAGCCATCAGATACCACAGAATATGCTCAGATCCAGTGGAAAGAAACAAACACCTTAATACACAGGCAGGATCTCTACAACAAAAGGCATACAAACACAGAATCATTAATACAAATATTAACCAATCTCTGAAACATCCAAGGGAAAACCTGTTAAAATAAGAGGAGAAAAAAAAAATAAATAAATCAACACACGGGTGCCACTGGAAACATAAAACCCCACGCTGGAAGGAATATATAAAATCATAAAGGAGTTACAACCTTTATTAACAGATGATCAAACCCCAAAATAAATCTTTCCTGAACCCCCAATTCTGGCATTTAGACAAGCACCCAACCTCAGACAAAACTTAAGAAGGAAACTTCATAAGGACAATAACACAATAAATAAACTATGTGGAGAATCATATTGCAGACTCTGTAATAACATTAATAGCTCCCCAATGGTGACTCAAAATTGGAACCTTCCACGTCACAGGACCATACAAGTGCACATCCAGCAATGTACAGTATCTAATAAAATGCAATAAGTGCTGCAATGCAATTTACATTGGTGAAACCAGCCAAAAGCCGCAGAAGAGAACGAATACGCACAGTTACACTATACATCATCGAAAAGAGGGAAATCTCTGTGTTTCTGTGGGACATAACTTTTCACAGGCTGAACACTATCCAAAACACGGAAATATGGGTATTGAAAGGCCACTTTACTAGCACACAGGAAAGAGAAATATTTGAACTTAAAATCACATTTTTAGACTCAAAGAACTGTGGACTGAATAATGACATTGGTTTTCTTAGATGTTATAAGTAAGAACAAAGGTTTATTTTTATTCTTCTCCTTCTGCCCCCCCCCCCCAATCTCCCCCTCAGTACCACACTGTGCCCCCCTGCCCACTAGACTGTCTTTATCCTCCTTTACTCTATATCCACTGTGATTTTATTTAATACTTGCCCTTTGGCTGTTTAGTCTCCCACTGCCTCACAGACTTCAAATTTGTTATACAATAAATAATCCAAATAAAGTATCATATAATACTACAGTACTCATCTTTCATGATTTTATACAAGTCACTAACCTTCAAAAATATTTTGCAATTTCAAGTTGTAGCACACCTATATGTTATAATCAGCTTCAGAGGCTATTTCTAGGCCTCATAACATGCAAATTTTCTTTCCTTCTTTAGCCCAAAAAATTAAATTTCATAGACTTTCTTAAACTTAAGATTTTTTAAAATGCTCAATTCTCTACCATAGAATGAGCAGTTTCAAGGGAGCTAAAATTACAGGCTGACATGCTAACTGCGAGTCTGTGTGTGAGTTTAGCTAAATAGTTCTCAGTTTCACTCTGAAACTAAGAATTCCTGCACTACATAGAAAAGGCACTTTAGGGTCAGTCCTAAGCCTCTGTGGCACTACAGTAGATCTTTGTTTGATTCTGAAATGAGGCCAGCTACAGGGTAAGCCAGTCACAGGCTGTGGCTTTAGGTCCCCCTCACAGCTTTCTGGGAATCCCTGTCTAGCAACACCTGAGGACACAAACTGGCATAACCTATTTCATCATCATTTATTCATTCGTCAAGTATGTAACCATGTGAACATACCAGTAATCTTTCTTGGAGAAAGCGCAGAGAAATATTAAACAACATTGTCAATTTGTACAATATCCCTGTACCACAGTGTGCCGAATTTCCATAATCCAAACACACCAAAGACTAAATGTGCAGACTAAAATGTACAAATTATCAATTAAAGTGAAGTGCAATGTGCAAATACTTAAGTTAATATACCATGTCAAAAGGTGATTAAAAAATACAAGACTATACACATCAATCTATAGGTGCTCCAACATCACTATAAGTAACACTGAATATGTGGTTATCATGAGATATTAAAAAAAAACAAAAACCTACAATTCCTTTTTGTTTAACAATACTACTGCCTGAGAGAAGAAACTAGTAGCATGCCTATTTATTCTAGTTCTAATAGACCAAAATCTTATTCCAGAAGGTAGTAATGTAAATAGATGAAAAGCATGATGAGTGGGATATTTGTGGCCATCACTAACAACAACTAGCCAAAGTATTAGTTTTAAAGTCTAGTATGTCTTAAAAAGGGTGTCAAGCACAGAAGGAAAAGAGAGCCAGCATCATGTTAACAAGTATTTAGTCAGAGGACAACATCATTTACATATAGGTTTGTCTACTAAAATATGCTAAAGCTACAGTGAAGTATGTCTCTAGAATAAAAGTTCAATACTGTATGCACAATTTTGCTGTAGACTTAATGAGACTTGACAGGGCATAATTAACACATTACTAGTATATGAATCTGCTAATATCTGAAGCAATTACACACTTCAACATTGGTTACCATGAGAAAGCAATTTTTCCCTAAACACCTTAGTAACTAAAGGAGCAGTTCTCAACCTTTTTGAGACCGCAAACCCCGCTGACGTCACCAGGCCGCGCATGATGAAGTTTCGGCCGAACGTCATCACGTACGCGCTTCACGTGGTGACGTTCGGCCGAAACGTCATCACGTCGCGTGTCACGTAATAACGTTTACGGCCGACGTCACCCCGCAGGAACCCTTATAAGAAGGGTTCCTGCGGGTGCTTCCGGGCGTGTCGGCGTGGTTCATGACCCCAGTGGGATGGCCTTGCGACCCCCGCAGGGGTCGCGACCCACAGGTTGAGAACCGCTGAACTACAGCCATTGCTGGTTATAAAATCCATACACTTCCATTTTATAGCCTTAGGAGGGATATTTATATGATCCTTTATCAATGACAAATGAATCGATACACCTGTAAAACAATGTGGAATAAACTATTAGTTTAAAGCATTCAAAGAAATTCAATTGTTTCATCTGTGCAGTCTTGAAAGCTTAATACTACCATAGACCAGGTGTCTGCAACCTTTTGGGCTGAGAGAGTCATATATGTGCGGCTCTGCTGAGCCCTTTTGAAATTGGAGCCACTGACTTCATATGTGACGTCAGCAGCTCCGGATTGGCTAGCAATCATTTGAAGTTGTTATGGTTAATTCCATTAAAGAGTTCAAAACTGATTTGGATGCTTTCCTTCAGTGTAGGAATATTACAAGCTATGGGTAATAGATAACTGAAGGTGGGACCTTGATCCAGGGAATTATTCTGATTGCCATATTTGGAGTCGGGAAGGAATTTTTTCCCTGATATGAGGATAATTGGCTCTTGCCTCATGGGTTTTTTGCCTTCCTCTGGATCAACACTGCAGGAAAATAGGCTGAACTGGATGGACTTGTGTCTTTTTTCAGCCTTATAAACTATGTTACTATGTCAGCGGCTCCGGATTTGCTAGCAACCCAGAAGCCAGTGATGTCAGCGGCTCTGGATTGGCTAGCAACCCAGAAGCGCTGAGAGAGCTTTATCTCTACAGCGCTTGCTGGTGATTAGCCGGCAGACTGTAACAAGCTGTGCTTCCATGTGAGCACTGCTTGTTATAGTCAAAGAGCCAGATGTTGCTGACCCCTGGCATAGACATATGTGCAAGGCAGAACATGGGATGATTATAAAACAAATTCTATGAAAACATTTTGATCAATAATAAAATTAGTACAGTTCTGTTTATAATGTGACAGACATGAAATAAATTAATTTAAAAATTGAAGATTGGGGCTAATAATATGCTTTTAAACATCAAAGGTAAGTCCAAGCTTGCTGGAGTTTATTTACCTGCCACAATTGGGCTGACATATCTTCATGAATATATGCTTATAATTTACTTCAATTGTACTATGTTAAGCATACTGTGTGTATTAGAATTTTATTGTACAGTGCTGTGTAACCTAGTGAAGCTTTATAAATAAAAATTGATGCATTCATACATCAATTCATACATCAATCATACATCAAAAAAAAAACAAAAAAAAACTGTTAAACTCATTTCACAGACCAAATTATTTAATCACTAATATTTGCAATTTTATTACACAATAAACTCCATTTTCCAGAAAGGAAGCAGCAGTCAGAAGTAGTAACATTAGTTATCAGTTGAAATAAATTGAATAGCACTGGTATATACTTCTGAACAAGTACTAGGTCTCAAGAAATAAGGCAATGCTATTAAATGGAGCTCAGTGTAAAGGAAAAAAGGACCATATTATTACTCAGGAAACTGGTGCATTCAAAAATGTAAACAATGCACCTGCTAAACACAATCTGCAGTCTTTTAAATCTTCTTTCTAAATGGCAATGTTACCCCTTAACCTAAATATCATACCTTATCTTTACATATCACAACAGAAATGGATCCACTAAATACACTAAGCATAACAAATCAGATTTTAGCAGCATGTACATCTGATTGGCTGAATCTCACAGTTATGCAAAAGATCTAGATATTTAGGGGGTAATTCAGCATAGTGCGAAGTTACCTCCAGATCCTTCGCATCACTTCGCAGAGGCTGTTATGTACTCGCTGATGTCCTGCACGTGCACATCAGTCAACGCTTTAAAGGGATTCCAGTCTCACGAGGCGACTTAAGTGGTCTCGCCGAGACTGGAATCCCTTTAAAGAAGGGGTCTTAAACTCGTGGCCCACGGGACACGAATTTGCGGTCCCCGGTCCTGTGCTCCACCAGGCGTTTTGTTCGCCGGTGGAGCACTGGATCCGACACAGAGGAAGTGTGGCTGACTTCCTCTGTGTAAAGAGAAGGACTCCTGTGACACGATCGGTCACAGGAGCAAATAAGAACCTGGGAGCGCATGTGATCACCGCTTCCGGGTTCCTTCTCCTCTAATGTGCTGCCGGCAGCAGCAGCAGCAACAGGATGCGCTACGGAACTCTGCAGGGGGTAAGTAAAACTCCCCCACCAACCCCTGACCCCACCCCCTACGGCCGCCACTGCAAAGCATTAAAAAAATCCCCAATGGCACCACACCCCCCCACAGTACTGCCACACACCCCAGCCATAAAATTTACCCCCAATTACAATAAAAAAAAAAAAAAAAAAAAAAAAAAAAAAAAAAAAATATCGCAGATGTGCCAGTAACCCATAAAGCCACACATTGCCCCGCAGAGCCGCACATTGCCCTACAAAGGTGCCAATTTCCCCAAAAAGGTGCTAATTTCCCCAGCAGATGCAAATCACCCAGCAGAGCTGCATATTGCTCCACAAAGCCGCTGCGAAGTGATGCGAAGGATCCGGAGGTAACTTCGCACTATGCTGAATTACCCCCTTAGTTGAGAAGTTTATTTTAACTTTATAAACATTTACCTTTTTAGGCAATTTCCAAGCAACCCCACAAAGTCTGAGTCGGAGGAGTCTGAGTCGGAGCTTTGGATTACCAACTCCACAGCCCTGGCAAATACATTAGCTATAAAGTTAAACTGTATTTTGTCCATTTGTAAATACCAAACTACACTATTTGATTTATTTATTTACTGTTTGCCCTGTAAAGCCTACTGGACAAACAAAAACAAACAAAAAAAAAAAAGCAGTTCTATTGTTCTCAGCATATGCCCCAAAGATAGGGCTATTGTTCTTAACATACCTTGTACTCTATATTACATGTTCTCATTGGCAGGAACCTCTGCCTGCCCAGCGCTAGACCAATGTTGCACAAGAAAATAAATACACAGTTCCTTGAAACATCAGTTTCACCTTTGAAGCCATCTTAAAACCCATGGTGATACTATGCGGAGAAAATAAGCCTGCTCCAAATGTTAACCC
This sequence comes from Pipa parva, assembly GCA_019650415.1. Classification (NCBI taxonomy): domain Eukaryota; kingdom Metazoa; phylum Chordata; class Amphibia; order Anura; family Pipidae; genus Pipa; species Pipa parva. The sequence goes on from WMED01005639.1 coordinate 12,681, forward strand.
AGTGTTTCAGGATTTAAGAGTATTTCAGTTTAAAAAAAAAAAAAAAAAAGTGTGACTGTGCACATGATTTGGCTTGGAAACCATTTCCCATACACATATCTACTGCAAACTGAATTAATGACAGTAGTTTGATATCTTAGCCATAGTATTAAAGTACAGGATCAGATTTTTCCAGTTGGGAATTTCCTAAATGGATATCAATATGTTGTCTTGAAAAAAAAAAAAAAGTTTAAAAGGTAAGCCAGCAGCAAACAGTCTGTATTATGCTACACATATATGCTGTGTATAATGATTGGTGGAGATTTCAAATACATTAGCTACAAGGTTAACTGCATTCCATCCATTTTTAAATATCAAATTATTTCTATTATTGCATTTAATTGTATACTGTTTGTTTTAGCTTAATGAGAACTCGGCACCTTAATGCTTCATCAAGTCTAATAAAATAAATACTACTTAAATTGTACTAATTCATATAAACAGTAGTTAATTATACATGAAAGTATAATTAAAGTGAATTTAATCAGACATGGTAGCCACTACGTCATCAGATTTGGCACTCTGCACATGCTCATTAATGAGTAATTGCTTTGGTACCGAAATATTAGTTCCCCTCTAGGAAAGGCTGTCCAATGCATTATGTGAGCTCAGGGAGGAGTACTTTTTGCATAAGTGGATCGCTTGTGTGATGCATTTGGCAGTTTTTCAGTTGTAAGATACTTTAGAAAAGCTATACTTTAAAATCAAAGGATCGTGAGGTTCTGCTGTTAGGTTGTGGGACAAGAACAATCCCTTAACATTGTAGCTTACCGCTCAGGTAAAATTCCAAAATAGGTCTGGAAAAAGACATTAATTTGGTGCCAACAATGCTGCCATTCAAGCTGCATAAAAGTGAATTAGTACTGGTGGGGCTAACACAAACTCTCCCAATGGGATGCAGTGGGAGGGGGAATAAATAATTCTGGGTAGGTACACATTTTAGTTGTGCCTGGGCTCAGGTAGTGGAAAAGGCCAAATTACTGTTGAGCCTGCCTCTAAGGTCTTTGCCTACATACAATGTTGATAGAACACAGGTAATAAATAAACAATAGTGTAGCATGCTCTCTAACCTGGTGCTGATGTAGCAACCATACTGATAACTCAGTATTAAAAGGAAAAGATCAGCTGGTTGCAGGGCAAGCCCTCTCTGTCCTGCCTAAAATGGGTTATTTAGCTAGTCAAAGGCATTTAGCATGCCAACCATCCTGTGACTTTAGATAACCTTTAATATATTAAACCAATGATTTGTGCAGCCTTTATAGCAACTTTAAGGATATTCTACCAAATCACTAAATTACCTAAATTTGTTATCAAGACATAAAGTAGTAATTTAATTTTAAACTAAACATCAGATCTGAAGTCCATCAAATCATATTAGAAAAAAAACAAATTCTAGCTCCTTAAAATGATCTCTACCAACTATATATTTATGTATGATTATACAGCGTTAGGTCACAAAAAATAAGCTTTCTGAGGATACTGGTCCTTTAGGCTGGGTTCATAATAGCTGATTTTCAACAGTTTGAAAAACAGTATCCACTGGGGGATAATCCACATAAACTATTATGTTTTGCACAATAGACAATATTGAGCATAATTTAAAAAAAAAAACTCACCTGAAAATTAGCTAGTGTAAACCAAGCCTTAACCGATTATACTGATCATGTTCATGTAAAAGGTATCTGTTCTCTTACAAGGTTGTGGCTGAATCCTACTAAAATTATGTTATAAATTAAAGTGTACAAAGTTCTTGGGTATACTGCTGGACAATCTTGTTTTAGTTAACTGATAATTCCATTTTAAGGCATTCCTAAGCTAGCACTATTGCAAGCACTGGAAACTTTGTTGTAATGCTATTATACAGTGTTAAAGAATATAATAACACTTTATTAACAAAAGGCTATTAAATACAATGTAATATGGAAATGGGTTACAAAATTCACAGCAGAATACAGAAAAAAAAACTGCCTACAAAATAATTAACATATTTCTATGCAATATCTGACTTGGAAGACACCTATTTTCTTATATAACCAAATCATTATATTTAATAATAAGCTCATGGATGTAATTTACATTTATTGGTGACTTTAAGGTGCACTGTAATATACCAGTAGGTCACCAGGTGGTAATTAGTACACAGACCACCACAAAAAAATGCAAATATATCAAAATCAGTTCTCTGTCTTATGTGTTTTCCAAAAGTTTTCCAGTTTTGTTACATGATGTCTTCTGGGTAAGTGCTGTTGATGACTGAGTAATGAACAATATTCTTTGCAACATTAACAATCTTTTTTAAATATATTTCTGGCCTCCTCTGCAACTGTTACTTTGAAGAAAGGAATTACAATAACTGATCAACTTCCTTTCAGTGAAGAAGTAGCTTCAAAATAAATCCCAAAAATGTTTTACTGTAGTTACAAGAGGACCTATAGCTAAACTACTGGCTTGCATATAAAGAGTCTGCAGGGTTTAGTAGAGATTTCTCTCTTATAAACACAGTTCACTTTATCAATAGAAAGAAAACTGTAGGAATGAAACAGAACTGTAGTTTAGCTAATCACTTTTCTATTATAGCTGAGGAATAAGCAGGTAGTCTTGTAATATCTAAACATTTGAAGAGTGTGATCTACAGATTTTTTTTTCTTAGAATTATAAGTTAGGGTAGAGTGGTAGTAAAATAAAAAAAAATAAAAAAATGTATTGCAATATTTGGTGATACCTTTTTTTATTGGACTAAGTCTTTAAAAAATAAAGGAGCATTGAAGAGGTCTGTCAGCTTCAATCTATTCCCAGCAGTATTTACAACACCCGATTACTTTATGCGAGTATGTTTTTTTGCCTGTTTCTCAATATCACTATCATACCTTTATATTATGCTAAATTATGCATTTATTTATGTTTGCTTTTAAACCATGAGTTTCTCTGTACCAAGGAATTCCACCAGCAATCCCCCCTCATGACAAGTATATTTGCCACTGCTTTCTATAGTCCGTTATCTGTGCAATAAAAAAAGGTATCACCAAATACTGCAATACTCATTTTTTTAATATATATTACATACACATACATACATATACACACACATACATACACACGCTGCATTAAGAAGTTTGAGGTCTGAAAATGACCAAGGTCCAGGTCATCAGTATCATCTTTTTCTACCAAGCAAGCCTTTGATTAGATGGAGGCTTATCTACTGTAATCAGTAGTATGAAATATCAGTAGCAAAGCCACTGGCACAGGAAGTCAATGCAACCCCCCCATAATGCAGGTGATAACTGTTAAGAGGCTCTTGGATTTCCAAGGATGGTGTAAACATCTCAAGCTAAAACTACAACTCCCAGCAGTCACCTGACAGCCTTGACACAGCACAGACTGCTGCAGTACAGTAATCCTTTCTGCCGCTGTCGCCTACTTGTCCTGACATCTCCAGACTTACAATGACCCTGAAGTTTCTCCCCCACCACCGCCGCTGACGCATTAACGTCATGTCCACTATCCGCAGCTGTCGCGTCGCCCGCTTTGTTACCAACTTACCGAGCCTTAATCTGTTTGGAAAGCTCCCGCAGCGTTAGCCACAGCCTAGCCCAGCCATAGCCTGTTTTGTCCCAGTAGTTTCCGGGAATGAAGAGAGGAGGATGACTAGGGTTGCGAGGGGAGGGAGGGTGTGCGTGAGTACGTGGGGGCAGCAGTACACAGAGTAAAAGCAGCGCTGGCACATCATATGATGTAGCCGTAGGGGATGGCGTGTGTGTGTATGGGCTGTAGCGAGAAGTGCTTAGCTGGCCATACACACAGCAGCAGCCGCAGCGCAGCGCAGCGCAGTCTGGGAAAGGTCACAGCGACATCCAGCACAACCCGCACCAACGGGATCTCACCATCCCCCCCCCCCCCCCCCCGTCTCCCTCCCTCCCTCGCCTCACACAAGTGCCAATGATAAATAAGGTCTGCTCCATACCCCTCCTGCTTTTCGGCGAGCTCTTCTTGCTTCGGTGGCTGGCAGCTCTCTCTTCCTCAATAGCAGCTGCTATCTCTGGGTTGTCTTCCCCATTGTACCAAACTAAGAGCTCTTCTCCTGGCTCAATTGGCTGGAAGGATTAGAGAGAGACACATAAATCACCAATCAGAGGCGAGCTTGTTAGTACATAGAACTGGGAGAGAGAGAGAGAGAGAGAGAAGCAGGCTCTGGGCCAGAGGGCGTGGAGCAAGCTATGGGGATTATAAACAGCTGTACTCTGCACTAGTAACATATTTCCTAACCTAACAGGAAGAACCATTTAACTATATCATCAAGCAGCCTAAATCCTAGTAGGGGTAGGGGAAGGGAAGGGGGGTATTAGTTTTACAGCAAATCCCTCTGCTGGAAGGAGGACTGCATTAATAAAGCCTTCCTTTATAATTGCTCCTTGACAAATGGCATGGTACTGTATTATTGTGTAACAATAAAAAGTAAAATGGCCACACCTATGGTTCCACGATTTATCCAAGTTTCAAATAGTAGGCGTGGAGTATTAACAGATTCATTTACTTATACAATGTCTTACAATATTTTATGGGTGATTTCTCACTACATGATGTGATTAAAGCACATGTGCATGGGAGTATATTTACTAAGGCCAATTCAACTTGATTGATTTCACCCCATATCGCTGTCAGTTTTTATTTCCCTGTACTTTTCAATTATTCTTATGTACGAAAGGATGGATAAAAATGTTTCCCCATTGAAATAAATCGTTAACAGGGGAAACTTTGCAATGGCTTTTCTAGGAGGCTTCCTTTCATTAATATTTCATATTGATGCCTCTTTCGATGGGGAAATATTTTGAACTTAAGCCAAATGAAAGAACCAGCTCCATAGGGAAATAATAGGTTTATGCCAAGCCCGAGGGTGGAGAATTCTTTCGGGCGATAAAATTGTTTTTGAACAGTTTAGTAAATAGGAGAAAACAGCAATTTCGTTAAATATAGGCTGTTAATCCTGCATTTACTAGTAAAAAACAAACAAAAAAAAACCTGTTCGACTATAGCAAATGTGCCACATAATATCAGAATGGTCCAACGTAACACAAAAGAATGTCCCGGTGGATTATACCTCTTTGGGTGTTATGCACCATGATGGCATATTCCCGAGGGCAGTGTTAAGCTGGTGGACAACAGTAAAATTAGGTTACAAAAATACAATTGAGACTGAAGATCCAAAAAAAAAAAATCCTTAACTAAGTAGGTCCCTGAATTTGTTTTCTCGGGTGCCCAGAACACCAGTCTGACATTGAGAATGTAGCAGATATAAATCAGGTTTGCTATATCCGAGTTCCATTAATTAGGGTTGAATAGTAAAGTAGAGTAAGGCTAGGTTCACATTAGCATATTATGCGGCTCAACGAAAGCCAATATTACCCAGTTCCGGACACACTGGGTGTCGCATTTTGACCGGTGTATGATACACCGCCCACAGAATGAGACCACATAGGAAGTGCTGTGAATGCCGAGGGAGCGTTCACACTGTCACTGGTAAGTACAATAGAAAAATACACAGAGTATATTTTTCAATTTTTTTTTTTTCACACTAGCATATAATATGTTAGTGTGACTCTAGCGTAAAGGTTTTCTTTACTCTCCCATTGTTTGGAATAGAAGCACTGCACCAGCTGCTGAAGTCTCATATTTGGTAACTTCTAGAGTACAATCTTACATTAGCAGGTCTTTTTTTTTTTCCTTCTATGTAATGGAAGACTTATCTGCTAACAAATGGCAGTAGGGGTAGTACCCCACAGTGGCAACTGCGCAAGGTCAGGCATCTCAAACCGCAAATAAAGCGGATAGTGCAGGAAATCTCAATGGAGTTTATTTAAAAAGACTGTTAATCCAATAAAAAAGGTATCACTAAATATTACAATACTTTTAATATATATAAGAAAATGTTCCTACTCTACTCATGGATAACTCAAAATACTTAAATATATAGGTGTTCTCACATATTTAATAAATGATTAAGAGAAATCTCAAAAGGAAGGTAGGTGCTGTGATCATTTCAAATAATCTTCATTTTTGCAGATTTGTAAATATTCTAGAAAAATTTTGATCATAGCAACTAGTATGGCTACAAACCTGTGATTTCATTTGAAATACATCTGGGGTTCTTCCAGGCCTGTAACTTTGGGCACTATGCTTCTACAGAAACAGCTTGCTTGTATCTTAAAGATCCTGTTCCCCTTCAAATTCATTTTAGTACATTGTAATTATTCTTTGATTTTAAGTGTAATTTTGAATGATCTTTGTTTTGCTACATCGTCAATTTTATGGGAGAAATTTATAAAATTAGAAAAGGTTTTGACCACTTAATGCTTAAAAAAAAAGTGTTTTCTTTATATTGCCTATTTATAAAAGCATTTGCAGTTTTAAATTTAATATTTTTATGTATTTTTTTTTTACAATAAAGCTATTTTCAACTCTGTAAAAAAAAAAAAAAAATCAGTGTAAAGCTTTCTAAATATCAGTTATTCTGATTCCTTTTTCCATTCATAATTATTTTATTTATTACTTATATTTT